>JAKTZD010000054.1:0-111413 GCA_030564765.1 Saccharomycopsis sp. NRRL Y-5750
AGCATGGTGTCTACGATTTCCAACGATGTTTTCCGTAACAAAACCAAGTTGGTGTACGTCAGAATCATGGTTGTTCTTGTCATGGTTCCTTCTGTTGTCATTGCAGAACATCCAAAATGCCCCCCAAAACATTCAAAATGCCCCCCAAAACATCCAAAATATGCCCCAGTCTCAGCAAAACATCCAAAATGCCCCCCAAAACATCCAAAATGCGCCCCAGAACATCCAAAATATGCCCCAGTCTCAGCAAAACATCCAAAATCCCCACCAGAACATCCACAACATCCACAACGTCCCCCAGATGTTCCCCCAAATGATGTTCAATCAGGACGTCATGAACTTCGGCCCGCAAAACCAGCAAAACCAAACCATGCCCTTCCCGGCTGCCCTGGCCCCCAACAACCACAATAAACAGCAGATTGCCAGCAACATGGTGTACCTCGATAGCCCCGCCCCTCACATGGCCAACACCGCCGCGGGGGCGCCCCCTAGTGCCCCTGCGGTGATGTACACCCACGCCCCGCAGTTCTACTTGCCCAACAGCTCCGTATATATGGACCAGCGCCAAAACGACGGCTCTTCCGGCAGCATGAACGAGTTGAACGAGTTCAACATCATGTATTCACAGCCTTACCAGCATCAACAGCAGCAGCAGGGCCCCGCCTTGGTGACTACACGGTCCTCTGCGGCCCAGGCAGCCGGTGCGTCGCAAGCGGGAGTGATGCTCCAGGGAATCTTTGCCGATCTGAAGGTGAATTCCTCGACGTTCTTCTATTCTATGAATCTCGACGACAACAACCAGTTTGACGGTTCTAGACCCAACATGAACGTGAACGCGCATGCCAATGGAGAGTTTATGGGTGGCATGCGTGGGGGAATGGACGGCCAGTCTAATCTCAACGATTTCAACGGCATGGACCCCAACAGCGCCAACAATAACAATAATAATAACTTTCAGTAACGACTTCCTTTTTGTTCCCTCACTTCACGTTTTTTATTTGTTCAAGTTTTGCTTCGCTATCTTTGGTTTTGATGTATGTTAATACATATGTATTTTTACAGTTCGCAGGGGGCATTGAGCCTGGACGTAGAATAGAGGTGTGAATTCCTTGCCTGGGCCATGTGACATTCTCACATTAGTAAGTATATGGACCACTTTCTTATTATCTTATTACAAGTATCTGGTAGACCCCCCTTAGAGATCAGTTCGACGACCACTTTTGTGTTTATCGTTCTATTTGTAGGTAATAAATAAAATCCACACATGGTGCATAGCATTGATTGAGTATTGTAAACTATTGCAGTAAAGCCCAATATTCTCCAAGGTGAGGCTTTTCCTTGAGATTCTCACGTATCGCCAGCGACGCGTGACAAACTCTGTACAATAGTTCAAAATGCTAGAATGAAATACATGTTGCCTATCAATCCATTCATAGCAGTCTGTTGATAAGAAAAATACACATGCCATTGTCTCATCGATAACACTAGGAAATTACACTTACCGTCAGCAATATCAGCCGAAGCCCATATAGCTACGAAGTATCAACTAAATATCCCATCCGCTTTTTTCCTTATATTCAACACCATATAAAACACCATATAGTACATTCAATCAGCATTTTTGTTTCCAATGCATATAGTCCATTCAATCAGCATCTTTTGTTTCCAATGCACATAGTACATTCAATCAGCATTTTTTGTTTCCAATGCATTCAATCGGCAAATCTTGTTTCCAATGCATATTGACGACCTCAATCGATATCGACTATCTGCTGCAATTCATCTTACTCTGCTTCCAACTGTTGGCGATTCTTGATAAAATCTTCGTCGTAAATAGCAGCAAGCACTGTGGGCACATCCTTATCCGGGAACCGCTGTAGCTTCAAGCTCTGCGATGTCCGGTCATACCACAATCTCCACGCCAATTTCTCGATTGGTGTCTCATTGCTTTCCTCGCTAAGAACCGTCGCCTTTATCCAGTCCAAATAGTAGTAAAGCCGGTCTAAAGCTGCGGCAATATTGAAATGAGGTGCATTTTCAGTCAAAACAGCCAACATATCGTCCACGGTGTACTCCACAACATCCAAAAGAACCCCAGAGTCCAGTCTCACCCCAAAGCAAGCACGCTTCATGCCAGACACGTAGCACTGCAAATACGTCTTGTAGAGCTTCTCATAAAACTTATTAGGCTTTTTTCTGCGGGAATTGCCTGGTGGGTCGTTAGAGGGTCTCTTTTCCGCTTGTGTCTTCAACTCAACAAAGCTTTCGCCTTTGAGGATATCCTCTTCGATGGCGTTCTCTGTGATCATCATTGCATCCATTTCGGCACTGAATAGCACCTTTATCTTACCATCCTCCTCGTCACCCTGTTCATTTCTGCGGCCAATCGTCACTTCGGTAAGCAATTTGAACGCCTCGTAATTAGACCTCACAGGCTTGTTTCTGCTAGCAGCAAGAGCCGCGTGTGGGTCCTGCAATGCTGCAGCTCTTCTATTGAGTGTAGGAGGAGCAGCAGACAGTTCATGGGCTCCAGATATCGGAAACAACCGTTCGCGCAATCGCGTGTCTACTGTCACCACCTGCTCGAACTTGTGGCCCATATACGTGAACCTCGCGCTCTCTTGGGTCAGAGGCGTACGATACTTACGGGTAGATAAAAGAATTGTCTTCTTTTTGCTGTCGCCTACTACTGCCACGTTCATGTCTATGTCCTTGAGGTCCCCACCAATGCTTGCGGAAAGACTGGCCAAAAGAGTGAGGGATTTCTTGGTGGTGATGAAATCCAACTCGGTTTTGGCCCTTTTGATCAGCTTTTCGTGGTTGGAAAGAGCCCAAAGCGTGCCTAAAAGCCGTGGCTGGTCCTTAGGGTATAGATACTCGCGAAAGCCTTTGCAGCCGCGAAAAAGAGGATAACTATGTTGGGAATCTTTCATAGAAGGAGGATAATAGAATCTTAGGGACCGATAGTCGTTGTACCATAGTCTGAGACGGTGATCGCGAGAGTAGTAGCCAATGACCTCGCGCGCTAGAATGTCCGAGGTGAGCTCGTTTCCTGGTGGTGGTTTTGGGCATGTAATGATGGGACTTTCTTTGTTGCGATACAAGGGATTAGCTACAATGTAGTCTGAAGTTCTAGTGCTTACAGAGGGGTCTGGATTACGGGACCGTTGGACGATGGATAGAAATCCTTTGGGGTCGACAAGGGAGAGCTTTGGGGGGGGCTGGGTGTTGTCATTATGAGGGGTGTGGTTTTTATCCCGGCGGTTGTCTGTAAAGCGAGTGTGTTGGCCTACTGCATTGTGATTGTCTGTGAAACGTGTGTGTTGGCCTACTGCCTTGCGGTTGTCTGAAAAACGAGTGTGTTGGCCTACTGTATCATTGTCGTCTGTGAAGCGAATATGTTGGCCTCCTGCATTGGAATCATCAGAACGGTTTCTGCAAGGCCCTCTCAAATATCCTGGCCTGCGTCCCCTGGAGGAGCCTCTGGAGCCTCCGAAAGGTCTCTGTGTTGATCTTGACTCACTCATTCTGAAGGTGTGCTTCAAATGGAGGCAAAAAGGCATGGCAAAGAAAGGGGCCTGAGGGAATATGGATGGACAGAATTAGAATAATATATTCACATTTGGTGGCACGTTTATTATGATGAGAAAAAGTGGCGAAAAATGGACGATACAGGATGGGCATCCTGAACTCGAAGAGGGTAGCACTCGAAGAGGCAGGGTTTGATTACATCACAAGAGAAGCGCAGTTAACTATTACAACAAAATCATCACACCGTATCACAAAATCAATCAGTATTTGCGACCAGCAACCGACCTGACAATAAAACCTAACGTTGAAAACACAATCGTATAACTGTTCATTACAGCTTTTATCATATAAATTTATTTATTATTCATAAATAGATTAGAGGAAATGAAAACTAAGAAATGACAATCCAACATCGAGAAAAAATATAGCAAACTGCAGCTGACCATCACCAACAGCAATCAACACTGAGAAAAAGCAACCAAGCGAAACAAAAAAGATACTCGCATAAAGCCAGTACCAAAAAAATTCCACTTCTCACATATCTCAGCAAAAAGCCGCCAGCAAAATGTCCTCCTCAATCAACCACACAACTCCCCGACTGTATATACTACAAAATAATGTACTACAGTTGGCAGTCTACTTATTTCTTAGCACCAGCCTTGGCAGCAGCCTTGGTGACCTTACCAGCAGTGGCAGCAGCCTTCTCAACAGACTTGATGACACCGACAGCGACGGTTTGTCTCATGTCTCTGACAGCAAATCTTCCCAATGGTGGGTAGTTGGTGAAAGCCTCAACACACATTGGCTTGGATGGGATGAACTTGACAATAGCAGCATCACCGGACTTGACGAACTTAGGGTTCTCTTCCAAGACCTTACCAGATCTTCTGTCGATCTTTTGCAACAACTCGTCGAATCTACAAGCGATATGGGCGGTGTGGCAATCCAAGACTGGCGAGTAACCAGCAGAGATTTGACCTGGGTGGTTCAAGATGATGACTTGAGCGTTGAAAGAAGCGGCACCGGTTGGTGGGTCGTTCTTGGTGTCACCACAGACGTTACCTCTCTTGATTTCCTTAACGGAAACGGACTTGACGTTGAAACCAACATTGTCACCTGGCAAACCTTCAGCCAAGGTTTCGTGGTGCATCTCGACGGACTTGACTTCAGTGGTAACACCGGTTGGGGCGAAAACAACGATCATACCGGCCTTGATGACACCGGTTTCAACTCTACCGACTGGCACAGTTCCAATACCACCGATCTTGTAGACATCTTGCAATGGCAATCTCAATGGCTTGTCAGTTGGTCTGGAAGGTGGCTCAATGGAGTCAATGGCCTCCAAAAGAGTCTTTCCGGAGTATTTACCGGACTTGGTCTCCTTCTCCCAACCCTTGTACCATGGGCAGTTGGTGGATGGCTCAATCATGTTGTCACCATTCCATCCAGAGATTGGAACGAAAGGAACAGTCTTTGGGTTGTAACCAACCTTCTTAATGAAGTTGGAGACTTCCTTCTTGATTTCCTCGAAACGCTTTTGGTCCCATTTGACAGAGTCCATTTTGTTGACAGCAACAATCAATTGTCTGACACCAAGGGTGAAAGCCAACAAAGCGTGTTCTCTGGTTTGACCATCCTTGGAGATACCAGCTTCGAACTCACCAGTACCACCAGCGATAATCAAAATAGCACAATCAGCCTGGGAAGTACCAGTGATCATGTTCTTGATGAAATCTCTGTGACCTGGAGCATCAATGACAGTGACATTGTATTTTGGAGTTTCGAATTTCCACAAAGCGATATCGATGGTGATACCTCTTTCTCTCTCAGCCTTAAGCTTGTCCAAAACCCAGGCGTACTTGAAAGAACCCTTACCCAACTCAGCAGCTTCCTTCTCGAATTTCTCGATGGTACGCTTGTCAATACCACCACACTTGTAGATCAAGTGACCGGTGGTAGTAGATTTACCGGAATCGACGTGACCGATGACGACGACGTTAACGTGTTGTTTTTCTTTACCCTGGAAGGAGTTAGTAACTATGTTTTATAGAATGAGTAATCTCAATTGAGGGATAAGATCGTACTTACCATTGTGATTGATTGGTGATAACAGTTATAATACTCAGAAGGAAATGCTCTTTGATTTCTGGTGTGAGAAGACGAGGAAAGGAAGAAGGAAAAGAAAAAAAGAAGAAGAAAAGTTTTATAAAAGATAATTCATGACAAGAGCAGAGGTAGAAATATAAAAATATTTAAAAGAAAAAAAAAAAAAAAAATTGCAACGAAAGAAAATTTTTCTTGCTGTACTAAAAAAAACTTCCATAGAACAAACTAGAAAAATTTTCCCTCTCTTTTTTTTCCCTTCCTGTAAGGATGATCCTCTTTTTTTTTTGCCTTATCTGAAGTTTTGCCAGCGAAAAGGACAACAAACCTCCCTCAGTGGTGCACGGATTTGCCTGAATTGGACACCGCCTTTTTAATCTTGCCATTTTCGGTGAAACGCAGTCACATTGGGTCACGTTATTCACCCCGCTTTCTTTGTTGCTGGCTGTTCCCGGCCTTCTGGCTGGCCTACGCTTACAAGGTCTGGCGATTGGTTTCGTCCATCTGCTGTTGCTTCTGTTGACGCCTCTGGCGTTGCTTTCAACGGAGATCGTCCTTGCGAGAACATGATATTATCATCACTTCACACAAACGCTAGGGCAGCAACAAGGCGAAATATTTGAAACACAAACAAGAAAAAAGTGCAAACTAGGTTGTAAGCTTGTGGCTGTAACCAGGACAGATGAGAAAAATTTTATTTAGCTTTAGGCTATATTTTTAAATTAAGTGAGGATAGCGAGGAAAAGGGGGAAAAAGTTTTCATGCTGGTGGCGATCTGGAGGGAGGTGGGGAGCAAAATTTGCCACCGACGGGGCTAGGGAAGGGAACCATAAACGTGGGATGCGGGTTTTGAGCGACATTAGTTATATGAATGCGCATGCACCATCTGAGTGGGGCCAATGCATCACATACCCTGGCTTTTTTGGTCATGGCAGCGTCTCTTATGTGTTCGTAAATGACACAAAGCATCTGTATTTCGGTTTCTCGCTTCTTGAGGCTCATATCATCTCCTCTTTCACTACGTTGTACTCGAACACTTAAGCGAAAGCTAACCTTCTTTTTTCTTCCATAATAGCACTGGCAACAGTCATAAAGAGCAGCATCGTCATCTGAGTTGCCGTTGAAACGTTTAAGTTAGGTTCCGATATACGTACTGATTTGCTAATTACGACGCATATTCGATTCTCAGAGGCAGCATCTCCCCGAGTCACGTATTTTGGACCGCACATATTAAAGTTGAAAAAAGACATCAGTACCCTATTTTTTGACTCATACAACGATCGTTCAACGATAAAACCGTTACTAGCCTCATCGCCAAATATACCACCGTGAAGTCTAGAAGACGTATACATGATCTGGGAATAACAAACAATAGAGTGGCTCTTCTGCCAACTGTGTGTTTAAAGATTCGTAGGCCATGTCATGTGAATTGTTCAAATTCATGCATCCGAAGAAAAACTAACTTTTATTCTCAACATGCAGGAGTAAATTTTTGCCTACCCATTCTAACCAGATGTAAAAGATAAATGAATGTTAATATTTGTATTACTCTTAGAACATTATTGCGAGCTATTTATGGCATCTAGATGTGTACCTAGAAGGTTTGCAGATCTAAAGCTTTATCAATGAAAGATTTTGTATTTCTTTTCTAACTATCGTAACTTGTTATTACAATTGAACATTAAGAGGGAAAATAAATTTGTAAAAAGAGAATAAAAAAAAATACGGTCATGAAAATATAAGAGTAATTTCAAATAATATCATCAGTAGCAAAACTTTTTGCCTGTCATCATTCACAAGACTCACAAATCACCCTATTGGTTTAACTTATTAACGAGCCTAAATGTGTGGCTAGGAAGCTCCTTGGCCTTATTTGCGTGTTGCTATAATTCCGAATAGCTTGTATGTTCAAGCACTCATATTGAATCTTCGAGGAATACTCTTTCGTATAGCGGCAAACCAGAATCATGTTTTCTTGTGAAGAAACTTTGCTCCTATAGTTAACTCTTGAATGAATAACCTGCATTTCATTCTAGCATTCTAAACTACTAAATGGAGTTTATCACGTGTCTTTGGAGATATCTAGGTATCAGAGAAGGAAAAGCCGCACGACATAAACCTCGCCTCAAAGAACTAGAGGTTTATGTGCTCCTTATGTGCATTGCTGATGTTCGTCATTATCGGAACGACAGTTCCTCGATCGATATTAACCGAAAAAAACAAGTATCCAAAGGTGTATTATACAGTATAGTTGCTTATACCTCAGCATCAGGAGGAGCGGTAGTCGAAGGGTTAGTAATTAAAAGAAGAAGTTGAAAAGGAAGGGGGTCGGTGGAACTTCATCCGCAATTGTGGTGTATTTGAACACTTAACTCATAGCGTTGCAATGATATTATCCACTATAACACATTTTCTAGTGACACACAAAATCGATGTATGACTGCAATAACGTATCTATTATCACTGTGGTTCATGGAAACCGAACTGCACACATGAAATTCACTAATAACCAGGCCATAATTCGTTACCCCTCTCATTCAACAAATAAAATGTGTGACTGTACGCCGAGAATCAGCTTGTGTAATTGTGGAATGTCCCATAACTTTCCTATTCCCATAGCTTGTCAAGAGCACTAGACGTTGACTAATATAGGCAGTAAAATACTGCGGTCAAAAGCAGCCTCACATATTTGAAAGTTCCTGCTGTAGAGTGACAATAACAAAAAGTAAGAAAAGACTCAAAGATTAAAAGCAGCATGATGTAAGAAGAGGTAGGTGCAGGTTAAATTAAACAAATTTGTGTACTAGCGGGTTGCTTCTGTACTCAAATGACGTATCAGAATGCTGTCTGGGGATTGATGAAAGACATCAAAAAGGTGACATACAATACCCCTTGTGCACTATATAGATTGTATAGAATTCTCTAGCGTTTCTCATTTTTAAGTGGTTTCTCCCGTGAGCGGAAATACTATTGCTGTCTACATAGTAAACCTGGTCTCTCCAAAGTCTCTCTTCAAAAGGCTTCACAGGGTCAATCATGCTCTCATAGGCTTTGAAAACTTTTTGAAAGCAGCTTGTAAGCTGCCTCATGTTTCTACAATGGTTCCCTAATCTAACATATTTCTAATATTTTGAAAACCTATTGACGTTACCGTTCAAAAAACTTTTGTTTACACTAGAGAATTATGGTTTGCGTTATGTGCATGGTCTCACTGCATGGTTTCACATACCTTTCCCAACTTCATTCTTCCTTAAAGCTTTAAATTGCGCGAATGGTTGCTTGTATCTCCCGTTTACGTATACGGGGGAGACAAATATCAAAAGAGTATATACCAGAGTTCTACATTTTGAAGTACGAAAGCGGATGAGCTCTTTTACTCTACTCCTTTTCACAAACGCTCAAATTCGCGGAATTGGGATTTTAAAAGATCACAAGTGCACTTTCAGAGCAAAATATTGATTAATATTTTACTTTTACCCGGCATTGAAATCTTTTTGCGTAATACAGCTTGATTCACATTTATTTGATATTGTTGATGATAATACTAATATTAACGCGTATTCCACCTAAAGTTCTGAACTACAGTTTCGTGTTTATGATGTGTCTTTATATTGGTTGTGATCCAGTCATGTGAGAAGCTATACGGAATATAAACTTATACTGGATTAGCATCGGGTGAGTTATCATCTCCTTGAATCGAAGCGGATGATCGTCATTGACACATCGAGGGGTGCACAGTAAAATGGAAGACTCTGCATTTTGGAGATACTTGGATATAATTGATGTGACTTGAAAGTAGCAGCTTGTGATAAATTAAGGATGAATAAAGGTGGCTTGAGTTTGATATCTCAGGAGGAGCTACAGACATTCCGATTGCATTAATAGCTGCTTGTCCAGTTCTGAACAGGTTATACCTGAAACTAGTGGGTTAATACTGGCATTATGGTGAATCTGAATACCGTTTCCTTCTTTTCCGGGAAACATTTGAGAATCATTTTCATATTCAGCATGCATTATGTTTCATCTACAAAAAAAAAAGGATACCCATGGTAGAAATAAGGGTGGAGCATCGCCCATCAGTTAAATGTTTCGAAGCTGCTTGCTTCTATATATAATATATGTCTGAAAGTAAAATTGGCCATCTGTCGCTTTGTGTATAAATGAGCGTCGTTATGCCCAACATAAAACTAGAAGTACATTTATGTATTATTTATTAGAAAATATACAGAATTGACATAGCTTCAACTTGCACGCTTAGTAACTCCAACGACAGTTATGGACGAAATATTGGAAGGTAGCCCAACATGCGCTACTGAGAATGAGACTGTAACTATTTTGGACGATGAGGAATGCCTCGTTGAAGAAAGCAGAACACAAGTTACGAGAGTTAAAAGAAAACGAAAATGGGAACTTCTTGACGGAAAATATGTTGTTGAGAGTAGAGAAAAATATCATTGCAATGTTGCGAATTGTGATGCAGTTTGGGAAAAACATGTCAATAAATCAAACATCAATAGGCATGTTGGAAATGTTCACTTCAATGCAGGGAAATATGACGAAAAACTCAGGAAAGCATTGATACCAAAGATCAACCTGAATCCGAAAGTCACAGATCAAACTCAACTCAAGCTTGAAGTAATTCCTGTTGCATTCGAACCCTACATGAAATATTCCCGAGATTCTAGAAACGTCGTTGAGTTCATATTGCGCCGTAACTTACCGTTTTCTACCTGCCAGGACTTATACATAAGAGAAAATTCACCAAGGTCTGTATCGGATGCGCGAACTATCAAAAAGAGGATTTCTACGCTAGCGGAATGCGTAAAGAAGCAAATAATCGCAAGATTAAGAGACGTTGATAATTGCTGTATCATGTTTGACATATATAAGGTCGACAGTGGCAGTCAGTTTGCCGGTACACTAGTCAAGTACCGTCAGGATGATCATGATGTCCAATTCATGCTTGATTTCTCAAAAGTCGCTGCCGAAACTGCCGATCTGCAAGCAAAATATCTTGCGCAGGTGATAAAAACCTATGGACTCGAGTCTAAAATCATTGCGTTTGTATCTGACAACTTAATCACCAATCGTGCTACATTCAGAAAGCTTGCCGAAGCGAATGTCGTAAAGCATATCGTCGATGATTTTCGATGTGCTTCACATGTAGTTGATTTAATTGCTACAAGGATTTTAGATCAATTGAACTTCTCAGATCGAGGACAGTCACAGTTGAAGTATTTGATCCCGAAGGAGAATGAAACTATCATTATGTACAATAAGATTACTCTTGCAGCAAAGAAAATCAGAGGGTCTTCTCTTCTACGGCTCCATTACGAAGATTTGACTGGTTCCATTCCGGTAGAGCCTATTCGACAAAGATGGACATCTCGGATGGAAATGTTCAAAAACTTTGCTGCCCATATGGACAAGATTCAAGATAATTCAGTCTCTGACAGACTGCCGGGTGCTACGTTACTCAAAAAAGCTCTTGAGCTAACTCCAGAAGAGGTGGATGTGGTAAAGCGTGACGTGAGGGTTTTAACATCGCTTTCAAAGATATCAAAATCTCTTCAAGGTACAACAACTATGAGTACGCTCATTGATAAAGTATTTGCATTGATTTCATTATATTCCAGCATAGACGACGAGTTCCATAAAAGGGATATAAAGTTGACGGACTTATCAGCAGACCCATCCTTTGATTCAGTGAGATCATTTCTGAAGTTCAAAGATAATTATAAGCCTGCTTATTTGCTTCCTCAGAGCGCTATAAATCCAAAGATCTCGGATGCGGTATCTCATATTTCTCATGCCTTCATAATAGCTTTCATGGCCAGCAGAGAAAGTTTGGATAAATATTTGGATATTTACTTTGCTGATAGTCTCTTCCTATTAAGACTATTCTGTGACAATCGCAACTTTGCCAACTTCCTTGATCTAGCCAAAGGCAGAGACTATTATGTCAAGAAAATTGATTTGGTTAGACATTACCTCAAGACCAATGAAACATTCTTGAACCGATGCCTCAAAAGCAGAGAGATAGAAGAGGATGGCAGCGAGCCATCACTGGATGAAGATATTTTCGAGACTCGCAATGAAATGGAAACACAAGGGAAGATATTCGTCCAGTCTCTTCTCAATTGTCTCAATCGCAACCAGGAAATGTCGTCTTTCATTATCTCACCTTATATCAGTCGTTTGGCTGATTTGGTTGACCAGATTAATGTCTCAAATTCAGTTCTCGAATCTCAATTCAACTTGGTCAAGAATGTGTTGAGCTTGAGGCGCCACAGGCTTTCTTCCACTACCATTTCTAACATGGTAATGGTCAAATCGTATTTTGATAACAATCTAGAGGAGTGCAGGATCACAGTTGGCAGTCTGTGGTCTCATTTCAATAGGTCTGAAGAAGACTATGGCGTCTGGGACGATAGTGAGTACACTGCGAGTGAACATGAGGAGGCCACTATCTGAACATGGGGAGGCCACTAGAATCTATGACAGCAGTCATTCAGTGCCAATCGCTATTTCTTTCTTTATAACTTAAATCTATTTCAAAGAATGACGTTGTGTTTGATATGTCAGTAGTAGTATGATGTAGCTATATGATTCTGAATTGGTTATACTAGTTTTTGCTTCCACACGTAGCTACATTGCAACAAAGATGACGGATCAAAGAGGGTGATATTGATTTGGCTTGATAATATCTTAGCTATAAAAATATTGTTACATTCCGCACGTGATACATAGTTAAGGAGGGAGTTCTTAAGTGCTAAAAGATCGATCCTTTAGCTTAAAAGATACAAGATCACAAAATTTTCTAAAAGACCCTAAATGTAGAACTCTGTTATTTATAGCTGATGAGCTTGAACAGCATGATGTATCAACGCTGAAGGAACGTTCATATTAAAAATCCCTGACTCAAATCACTAGACCATTTTTCTGCCTCTTTCTACCTAGAGTAATTTTTCAGCTCTTAGTGTCTTCCACTAAGGGTCTTCCTTTAGAGACTCTTTTAGCCAAGTAACAGGATATGATCCTAAAAATAGAGGAAGTATCATTAGATGGATCATTCACGGAGAGAGTTTATATGTGAGTTGAATCAACTGTATACTGCTAGGATTGATTTTAGTTCATCCACTTTGAGGATTAGAAAAGTATTACCAAACCTATGACGTATTGTTCAGCCTTGTAACAACTGAGTCAGTGAGCTGAATAATGATTTTTCAGCTTCAAATATATCCGTGTATTGCAATATTTCATCTTTAAAAACATTATGCAATTGACTCACTTTTTGGTGCTTGATTAATTTCTCGATATTATCCACAGTTCTATTAATAAAATATCATCTCACATTGCAACCAGTACGACTTTCACTATCGTAACTACACCTAGCCACTACTATTATTACAACAGCAAAGAGACCCAGTTAATCTTTTTTAGTGCATCAAAAATAACCCCATGCATGCCAAGATTGAAAAACGCTCACTAAAGCAGTGGGGTCCAGTACAATGCATGTGACCCCCACTATACATGGAAATTTTCCCAGGCTTGAAGTGCTCTGAGAACCTGTAATAATAGTGCATGACAGTACGCAGGTCTCTTCAGTATTCATCAACCGATATCATCCCTGTCCTTTCGCACCCAATTCTTACTCGAATTTTCTTTATGCGGTACATATTTGAACCTAAATGTTCAAATTGTCTTTTGAACAAGAAGTAAAAGAGCCAACACACAATGCAAATCAAGCACTGTAAACGTTTGTGCGTAGACATTACTAATGCATTATACACTGATAACCGTAATCAGCACATATTTGCCCTTTTTTGTAATATCTATGCGCAACTTACACCTTATGATGTATGTGCATTATGGAAAGATGTCTTTCATCTCATATTGTCTTTGTGTAATTTGTCCTAAAAATTTTTTGTCTTGTGTACAAGAGAAACAATTGCGTGCACCTTGAATTTTTTTGATTGCTCAAATAAAAGTGCAACCCTTGTGGGATAGATAGTTTATGATGATTCTGCCCAGCAGTCTTCCTTGCTTCGGCGACCTATTTACTGTCTAATTTCGAAATGTATAGATTGAATAGCTGCCGATCAAACCTCCTATGTTGCTATCTGCGATTGTGTAGCAAGGCAAGGCATCTGGCTTTTTTTTTTACCTTTGAGAAGCCTTATTGTTACTCTTAACATTGAAGTAATTGTACAGAACGGAAAGAGAATGTGTGGCCGGAAGTGTCGTGTGCCTACTGCGATGCAAATCAATCAAGCCAAGCCAAAGGCTTGCGTCTATGAATTACAATTTTTTCAGAGCAAAATGCTAATGTTAACTTTTTGTCTATAAAACTTTAGGGGCCCAATTTCATCGACTAACAATACCTGGTGAAGAGCTACCAACAAGTATCTGCTTTTACTCACAGGTTGGATGAATTGTCGATATACTTTTGCGGGTTGGGTGAGTATGTAGACGCATGGATTAACTTGTGTAGCCTACTAAAATAGTTTCGCAATTATAGGTAGAGGGTATACCCTTGCTACCTCTATCATACACATATTCTGTATGGGCCAACACTAAAATGTGCAATCAAGATTCTCACAGGCTAAACTGGCCAGAGCAGGCAAAAAAAGGCATAAAAATAAACTGCGTAAGTTTTTTCCCTGAAATAAAAGCAGAAACCTTAACCTTGATTTTCCAGCAACTCTCTTTTGCTGGCGTATTAGTAAGTTGCTTCTTGCGTGCTCATTGCTGCCTCCGGCCCTGTGAAAGCGGCGGCTCGGATCAAGCTTTGTGGGCAGGAAGACAAGATGCCTGAACCCTAATACATTCCCATTCCGAAGCAGATACAAAGGTAATCGTGCGAGGGGTGCTGTTACAAAGGGGTATTGGGCGAGCGATCAATGCAAGAGGGGTCGAGAATTCTGAGCTAACTTGCCCCAGCAACAGCAAGACCTGTTACTAGAAAAGGTATAGTGTTTTGAAAAAAAAAAAAAAACAATCAAAAGCTTAGCATACGACTATTTGTGTGTAGCGATGTAACTATGGAATCCCTAAATCAACACGATAATAAAGGGTCATATATAAATAAATTTACCTTCGCTGTTTGGGGTCTCGCCGGTGGTTCTCGTTTTTGATTTACCATTCTGTGAACGTTTCCCCATCAACACTCTCCCGGTATATCGTAATAGATAGTCATTTGTACAGCATTGTGACGGACATACTCAAAGATGATCAGGTTTTTAAAGCGGCGCAGCACTGTCCAGATACTTCTTTTCGCGTTCATAGTCTGCAGTATATCTTCCTTATACTATTCCAACTCCTTAGAGGACTATATAAAATCCGATGCCCATTCTTTTGACCAGGTTGCGCCTGTGACCCACAAGCTGTCTCACGTAGTCTTCAGCACCCCTCATCCCCCATTTATATCTGCAGAGTCTTTCAACTTTCAGCTAAAGTCCAACACCGGCCTCCTTCCTGAAAATCCTGCTGGCAGCGATTCTGAAAACACCTGGTTCGGGCTTCCTAAGACAAACAGCTTCAAATACATTCCATCTACCTACATCAACTACATACTGAACATTTCCTCACACTTCATACCCACAGGGCTGCACATCGTCAACTCCCATGCTCAAATAAATCACAGCAAGTATGCATACATCACATACGCCTCCAACGTCAACCAGCTATGCTCTGCTGTGATGAATTTCTACCAAATACGCCACAAATTCAAAAACAGCCACAACAAACTCATACTTATGTACGACAGAAAATGGGATCTGTTGGACATAGACACCGCAGACGAACTCAACCAAATGAATCACGACAACAAAACCGCCAACGAAAGAATCAGTGTGGTTGACTTACTAACCACAGCCGTGAACGATTACAACGTAGAGTTGATGCCAATTGATTTGAGCAAAAAATTCACAGTTTTCAACGATGCAGCTGCGCTTTCGGCCTCGATTTCAGCGTCTTCTTCTGTTTCCCCTTCCCCTGCCCAGTCTGGTGATTTTGGAGATGCTGATTTTTCTGAAGATAGCGAAGAAAATGTGCGATTCTCTGATTCTGTTTGGGAATCAAACCTCGTCAAAACCCTTTTTTTCAATCAGGTGCAATATCGCCGTTTAGTATACTTCAAAAGCAGCTCTCTTATCACCAAACCGCTTGACCAATTGTTTTTCATCCCTCCTTGTCATATAGCCATGACTAGAGTGTATTCCTCATTACCCTCTGCTACATCCGCCTCTCCTTCAGAGGACAGGGAAAGCCTTGAGCAGTACTACTCCAAACTTGATCTTTCGAAGATATATAAGCCCAAACTCTTTGCGGAGCGCATCTTAGACCAATTGGAGAAGGTTAGACAGTTTGAAAATTCGCCTGATCTTTCGCCGCTGAACTTTTACGAGAAACTATACAACAACCTTCTCGAAGATAACCCCTTCATTAACGACCTTGCCTTCCAATGGTCCACCAATATCATGGTTATCCAGCCCTCGACGTCTGTTTTCAGAGCGTTGGTCACCAGATTGAAGCAGTTAAACCAGCAGGAAGAAGACCCTAGCATAGACATCATCAACGACTTTTTTGCCTTGAAAAATATTGTTTTCAACGACCTTGATTCCTCTTCTTCATCAGCGGCGGCAGCAGCAGCAGCCTCGGCCTCTGCAAGCATTGACGAGGCCCATTCGGAATTTGAGACGTCCGAAGAGGCAAATAAACCCCAGAACAAGTCAAGTTCTGGACAAGAGGCCCAAAGAGGCTACAAATTTCCCAAAATAGACGAACAGAATAACTTTCTCAAACGCGACGACTACAACGAGGCCGAAGACTCGCGTGTAGAGTACCACAATCACGATTACATCATGAAAAAAACCCCCATTGCCATTCTTCTCCCTCACACCGTCTACGGGCTCCAGAATACCGAGCTTGTCAACTCCAAAAACAACCGCTACTATCTTGCAGAAAGCAACGACATTCCTTTCTTGGACAACGCTGCAGTTGCTTCAACTGTACGTCACCATGTCGACGATGTATTGATGTCCAAGGTGGTTAAAAAGAAGAGCAGAATCATACACTATGTTAGTGATCCCGATGTACTTCTCAAACCTCCTACCTATAAGAACCTGGTGCGTTGCGAGCCTGGAGAAGACCCCAACGAAAAATATGTTGATTGCCAGCGGTCCTTATACACACTGGTGTTTCACGACAACTACAGATACCACCAGCTCGTGCGAGCCAAAGTTTGCCACTTGACTCCAGAGTGAAATGAAGATTCAGTTTTTTTGTTATTCTTTACTCCGAGACACAAAGTGTTTCTATTCCTATCTAGACGAAATTGTACATTATTAAAGCTATTCCGAGTTTTTTTTCTTCTCTGTAAACTGCTGTTGTGGTCATATACCTAGCCGCATATGCTTTTCTGTAGCGGTCTCTTTTATATGATGGCCACATATGAACCAGCTTACCCTTTCTGATGGTGGCCATGTTGAATTGGGGCCCCTAAACACATGTAAGGGGCCACGGCAATTGTTCCGCGGTTATGTCACCAGGAATTCCAGGTGTACAGTTCCATGTATTTACTAGCCGCAATAGCGGGTTATGCAAGGGAATTACATTCAGCAAGTGATGCAATGTATGTACATACACGCTTTCGCCCGGTGATCCACGGTTGAATTACAAAGTCCCATTTAACATCTTTGGGTTGCGCTTGTGCCCCACTTTTGATTAATTTTTGAACACCATAGAATGTACTTTCAGAATCCGTGACACCTACCATTTTTGCACCCAATCTCAGACAATCATAATTATCAGAATTGTACTGTAATTGATGTTATACCATGCTACTGATAGGCAAGGCGCCTATTTCTAGGGCTAGCGGCGAACTTTCAGACACACGGTCCTTGGTGTTCCAGGTGTTCACATTCAAGGCAAAAAGTTACTGTTCTCACACGCGGAGATAACATCAATCCCACCCTGATTATGTTTTGCATGGCTACTTCTGGTTTTATCTCCAACCGCAGAGGCCCTTATGATCTTTGCAAGCTTTTTTCTTCCTCCATTCAAATACCGGCCACTTTCCTGGCGGAGGCTATTTTAGTGTCCGTATATATTGTCTATAGACTATGAGATACATTCCAATGGGCCAACATTGATATGGAAACTTCGGAGAGATTGTTTAAGAGTTTTTGGTGCTTCGATTTTTGTCTGATAGTGTCTGATCTAACTACCTTCAAAGCTACACTGGTGATGATGAAACATAGAAGAAGGGTTTTTTTCTCGTCATTAATTTCTCCGACAGCTTCTTGCTCGCTTCTGATGTAATATAGCGATGGCGCCTAAGTACAGGAGCAACAGAGCCATTTGGTATTACACATATGGTTTGAATAGGGGAAGCGCGAGAAGTCATGTTGTGTGTGAGTCTATGGGGGTGTCTATATTGCTTCAAATATCCTGCGCTTATAAAAGAGAGAACTTTTCCACACAGGTCGCTGATTCTGGGGCCACAATCATGACAAAAAACGAATCGTTGCCTCCAAAACAACAATACGAACAACTGGTATAACTAGTTCTAACATCCAAAGATATTACTTCCCCCACTTTTAGGTTAAACCAACAAATGAGTGAGTTTCTGTTATCCCTCGTCGAAGCGATCCCGGACTCAAGAGTGATGCAACCCTTCGACTCCCTTTATGTTGTATTCTCAGCGGCTGATGACAGTGAATTGACGTATGTACCATACCTTTCTTTCCTACTGATAGAAATACTAATACCCATTTAGAAGTGAAGATTTGAATGTGAATTTGGTGATCCTGGCTTATCGGGGGTTACCATCGGGCCGCATGGTATCAGCACAGAGCCTCACTAGTAACTGGACTATTTGTAAAGCTTTGACTGAAGATGGTCTAGAGTTCCAAATCCAAAATTTATATTTTGGAAAGCCTGGAAATTACTGCATTAAGTTCCAAGCGCTTAAAGGCGGACACCTATCAGCAGTAGCAGAGCATCAATCTAACCTTTTCCAAGTATTCTAACAAGTATGACTTGTGTCTAAGTTTTCAGTACGGCTTATTTTTTGGTAAGTTTCATGAAGACTTCCGTTGCTTTCAAGCATCTTACTTTATTTCCTGCGTTTCTTGATTGTGCTAAAAAACATTTTATAAGTAATTCTCAGTTTTTTTTTGACTCCAATACACACCATATTGAATTACTGCAAACAGGCATTCTGCGTATTTTCCTCTTCATTTAAACAAAGAAATTTCTTTGTCTATTCAATCGTCCATAAAAAATGATAAATGTTCAATTTTGCCAAGTGCTTAGCTAGTATTGTGAGTATTAGTGTTCAATTCAGGTTGACTCCAAACTCAGATGCTGATTTGTTATCAGAAACAACAGATTGAAATCAAAATTATTTTGCCTTGGTTAACTCGGTCCCGCCGATTTTGAAGAAGCTTACAATCTTACCCCCCCAAAATATACCTTGACTTGATTTACTACAGCTATCAGTAACAACGAAAATCTTATCACATGCATGTACTCCATAGTTTGGCTCAAGGAGCTGAAATAATACACATCTTTTACAATACGCATCTTTTACAATACGCATCTTTTATGATACGTATCTTTTAGGATACGTATCTTTAATAATTTTGTGGCTTGATTTACTCAGTATCAGTAAACACATGGATCTACTCCGTTATAAGAATACCGTAATACACCCTCAGCGTCTTTGACTTGGGTTGCTAGTTATCAGTAACAGTAAAAAGAATTTTCACATCGGTCCACCCCATAGTTAAGAAGAGTTTACTATAGTCTCCCGAATGCCTATCGACACAAACGAAACACTATAGAAACCCCCTTTGGCTGCTAATATCCGTCAATGACAATGGTTTTTTCCAATGCGGAGAAATTGGTGTAGTAGCTTTCAAACAATGCAACCAATTTCAAGACATCGTGAGTTCCCCCTGTTTCTCTGATACTGTGCATACTTAACTGAGGATTCCCAATGTCTAAAGCACGAATACCAAGCTTGGAGCATACAATAGGCCCGATAGTTGATCCACAAGGAGAGTCGTTGCGCACCACAAAGAGCTGCAACGGAACCTTGGCCTTTTCCGCCACCTCTTTAATCAAAACAATGCCAGGACTGTTGGTGACGTATCTCTGGTTGGCATTAACTTTGATGACAGGCCCCTGGTTCAATTTGGGTCTATGGTTTGATTCGTGGTTTGCCACATAGTTTGGATGTACTCCGTGGGCCATATCGGACGACAAAAAGAACGATTTGGCACTGGTTTCATACAAGGAAGACCCACTAGCACTGGAAGTTTCTTGAGCAGAAGCATCAGAAGCAGTCAACGAGGCTAACCTGTCGATGATTGCCGGAAGAAAGTTCGAGTCGGCACCTTGTGCGGATTTCGATCCGATTTCTTCGTGATCAAATAAGGACAACAATCTGATGTTGGTTTCTTCAGATAAATCATTGTATGCGGCAGAGGTGTTGATGATCGCTTTCATCCCACAGTAACAGGAGGTCAAGTTGTCCAATCTACCCGAAAAGATGAACTCTTCATTGATACCCCCAAGACAAGACTTGTTGCTATCAAAGAGAATCAATTCAAAATCAAGAATATCATTTACATCGGAAATTCCTGCCTCCTTAGCCACCAAATCAATCAATTCTGGACTGTGCCTTTGAACAACCGACTGTAAAGCCTCGAAATCTTTGCTATTCAACTTGTCTCCACTGCAGCAGCCTCCAGCCGAGCCCTCAGAATTTTCCTCGCCTTCAGTGCTTGCATCGGAGGATCCAGAGCTACCTGAAGGAGATGAAAGACCAGCAATAGGGAAAAGTTTCGTTTCTTTGTTGAATTCAAATTTCGTGTTCACGGTTCTGTCTAAATGAATGGCCAAAGTTGGAATCTGCAAAATAGGCTTATCGACTTTGACCAATTTTGGAACAATTTGCCCTGTCTTTTGATTTTTCACAAGAAGTCTCCCAGCAACTCCACACGATCTATCAAACCAAGTATGGAATATTCCACCTCCGTAGGTTTCAACTTTGACCTGTATGAAGCCCTGGGCAGAGGACTTACTGACTGGCTTGATTCTCAAAGTAGGCGAGTCAGTGTGGGCTCCAATAATTGAAATACCGTTACCTGGGGCCCATTTGTTTCCCACAGTGAAGGCAATGATCGACGAGCCGTTTCTGGTGACGAAGTAGGAGCCTCCTTTCTGTATTTTTTTCTGCCAGTTTGTCTTCTCCGATAACTCTTTGAAATTCGCTCCGATCAACGACTTTTTAACAGTGTCCACCGCATGGTATGGGGTTGGCGAGCTGTTCAAAAAAGAAACGAATTCATTCGCGTACTGGAAGCTTTTTGCACTCATTGTAGCTTTTGTATTGATGTAACGTTCTAGATTAATAGCTAGTTAGAGGCACATGCAATAGTGGAGTGTAAGTGAACAGCATGCATGCTTTCTTTCAGCTTTGATTTTTCGACATTATCGTTGTTTTTTGAGAAAAAAAGAGCTGCATCACGTGCATATACAGGCCGTACTATGTGTGGCGTGTGGGATTCAAGGTTTGCCAAGCAAGGGTGGACATACAATAAGATCAGCCTGCAGCTGAAGATACTGGAGATCTGAGCTGTTGTTGATCTATCCTTCACGAATGCCATTGAAGTTGATTTATAACACATCGCCAAACTGCACCGTGCGTTTCAAGACGTTCTTTATTGGTCACAAAGTACTCAAACATCTAGAATATGCAGGATGTACAATATGAGTCACAATCTAATCTACCCGTAATTATAAGGTGCGCCATACACTGTAAATCGCAATTTCAGGTAAACGTAATCAAAACGAGTCCGTACTTTGAATAATCTTTTACCGAAAACGTAAAAGATAGTTGATCGCCGAACAGAATTTGATATTATCATCAAATTCCACATACATCGTTCAATAACTCACCGCTGAAAAAGAAAAATACATATTAAGCACATATATATATGGAGTAAATATTCAAAACACAGTAAATAAAAACAGCCCAAGTAGAAAGATCAAATAAAAAAGTAGAAAGAAAGAAAATATCATATAGAAACTATCTATAACCGTAAAATACAAACAATTACTTACCATTGTTAGGTATGGCCCCAGGACATTTGCCCGTTTCAATGTGCTGCTCAAACCACACGTTGTTGTTGCTAAAATGCTCATAACAACCACCACAGGTTCCTGGAACGTCGTGTCGCTCGTTAGACTTAGTGCCTGCAGGGTAGATGAAATGGATCGCTTTCAAATGTGTCTTGTAAGTATCCTTTCTTGAGAAGCCCCCCGAACGATGGCATTTTCCAACATGGCTATTGCCAAAGCCCCTGACATCATCGTTGTCACTGGCATTCACGCTGGGGCTATCTTGGTAGAAAGGACAGACAAACGCATTGGAGTCAATGTGTTTTCTCAAGTGTCTCGACAAATGGCTTTTTGCTTTGAATTTCGACGAGCAGTACTTGCAAGTGTATAGCACAGGAGGCAGCACCTTTTTCTTCACCTGGTAAAGCTTCTCTTTAAGCATGATAGCCCCGTTGCAGTTACCCGGGATTCTGGTGATGGATATCTTCCCCGAGTAAATTTTTTTGTTCTCGTTATCCATGATGCCACCTCCAACTCCATCGACATGAGTAGAGCCATTGAAGTCGTTCTTGACTCCGCTTTCAATGCCGTCGCCAAAAATGCTCAGGGTCTTATGCCTAAGATTAAAGAGACCCTTCTTTTCACCAAAGTACTTCTGAGGATCTGTATTTGACAAGTCAATGATTGTCTCCTGATATGCCAAGTTCTTCAAGCTTTTCCTGTTGATTTTGGCATTTTTTGGCTTGCTAATAGCTGCTACAGGCACAGTTGCTGGAGACGTCTCGTTGAGTTGCTTTTGGAGCGTGTAGTTCTTCTTGAGATTGTCCTGAAAGTAAGGATGCACGTTTCTCGAGCTGGCATGAACACTACCGTTATTGAGGGGAGATAGCTGGCTTGAGATGGCAAGCACTTTAGCTCTTTTCGAAAGATTGTCGTTCAGAACAATCGAATAGCATGGCGCAAAGTTGATCATTAAGTCTCGCGTGTCTATTGCATTGGACTTCCTCGTAGCAGGAACTGGTATACTCACAGGAGAGCTATTCTTGGAGGGGCCATTAGCAGAAACATTGACAAGGGCAGGGACAGGAGAAGAGAGAGGGGTAGGGGCTGTGGCCATTGTAGACACAACACTGGGCGTAGCAAGAGAGAAAGAAGGCGCAGCACAAGAAGAGGCAAAGGTGGGGGTCTTTTGTGGCTGCTGGGGCTGCGTAAGCGACACATTGAAGTCGTCGCTTAAAGGCATGATTCCGCAGCCTTCATCGTCGTTATCAACGCGACATCTGACGTCCACGTCATCAAAAGCGTCCCCATCGTCATCGTCATCGTCGCTGTCGTTGTCGTCATCCTCAAAATCCTCCTCTTCTTCATGTATAACGTCACAGGCCTTATTTCTGAACGATTTGCTTTCACTAGAAGGATGGTGGTTATTACTGGGCATACCGTTGAAGTAATCGTTTGCTGGCAAGTCTATCAATGTGTTGTTACCATTGAATATGAGGTTGTGCACCTGTGATTGCTTGTTGGAAACACCAGCTAGTCCTGTGTCGTTATAGCAGGATGGAACGTTGTTGTTATTGTTGTTGTTGTTGTTGTTGTTGTTGTTGTTGTTGTTGTTGTTGTTGTTATTGATAGACAGAAGATTGTTGTCCAAGGCAGTTGGAGTATGGATTTTGTTCATATAGCCAGAAGAAGTAGAGATATTGGACCCCGAGACTATAGAAGAGGGGGTCTGGTAATTTGTCATCGCAGGAGAAGAGTAGCTGGAAATATTGTTGCCTGTACTGTTCAAATTCTTATCGTTATCGTTGCTCTGAAACTGTGCAGTGTGGTTTTTGTTACAGTCAAACTCATTTGCCTCGTTGAAATAATTGCTGAATTGCTGCGAGTTGAACATGGCGTTGTTGTGGCCGAGCATGAAATTCATTGAGACATCTGGGTTGAATCCTTCTGGATATCTATAGTTCAAGACATTACTATTGTCCGTATCTGAACATAAAGGCATCACTAGTGACATATCAGCAAGTTGACAAGCTCCAGGAGACACATTAGTTGGTCCCGCAACATTTGAAGCTACCACTGAAGGACTTGGGTTAATATTTTCCACATTATAGTAATAGCTATCGCCAGTACCAATGCCGTAAAAGTTGTCGTTGATGGGTCCGTTAATAGTGTCCCCAACAGTTTGGTCTATTGCAGGCTCGGTGGAGTTGGAAGGAACAGCGGCAAAAAGCTTAGGGTTATGGAGCGACGTTGTTATTGAGACCAAGTTGTCGATCAAAGTATTAGGAGCAGACGAAGAAGAGTCATTGTAACTGAAGTGAGAGAAATCCAAGACAGGGTCGAGGTTACTCAAATCTTCAGTGGAGTTGAGATCAAGCATTGTTCAGGGAAATTACACGCGTATACACCTGATACAGAAGCTTGGCTCTTGTTAGTGGTAGTAATAGATGAAGTTGATGATGGTGATGATGTTAGTTCAGCACTACCATAAAGTAAAGCCTGAAAAACGAGAAAATTTTTTTGCAGCGATGTTGCCGGCAACGGTAGCACAAGACAGCAGCCAACAAAAAGCAGATAAAACACAAAGCAGCAGTCAGCAGCAGGAGGACCAAAAGAAGAACCAAAAAATTCACTAGAAGAGAATAAAATTTTTTTTCTTGCGTCTGTTACAGGTCTCGTTATATTGGATAACAATGTTTTATACCCCTAGAGAATTTAAGCGGAAAAGACTCTTTCTTTTTTGAAGTTTTTGATTTTTATGTTTTTGACTTCAGTTCGGCCAGCCGGAGTTAAATTAGGCAGGATAAAAAACGCGAGACACAGTGTATGTTGTAACGAGGTGCAAAACAAGAAGAACAAGAAGAACAAGTAGAGACGTAGGAGAAAGAGAAGCACACAAGAGGAGGGACAAGTAGAACTGCACTAGTGACTAAAGAAAACGAAGCAAATGTTACTGGAAATTTAAAAAAAGGGAGGAAAGTTTCAGTTTTATATATATATCAGAAGCAAAAATAAGATTGGTTATTGAACAAAAAAGAACTCGAGTAAACGCAGCGCGATAAGTGTGTGTCGCCAGTAGTGACAACATATAATAGAAATTTTAGAAACAACAATAGAACGCTGCAGTAACGATCCAAATCCTATTGATAGTAGGTACATAAAAGCGATGGGCGTGGTACGAATGGAGAAGAAAGACAGACAGATGATAGATAGATAGACAGGCATGCACCTTAGAGTTGACACACAGCGATTAATACATGTATCATGGTAAGCTCATAAAAAGGAACACGACTAAAAGCAACTGATATGGTCGACTCCCCGATAAAGGAATGAAACAACGAATGTCTATTCAGCACAGAAATAAACTGATGGCACTAAGGAGCATACAAGACAAATTAACTACACCAAAAGAGCCAAATGCTACTTAAAGTCATGGCAATGCCTCCCAATCTAAGTTACGAGTTTTACAAAATAAGCACGAAACCTATCAAGACGTTGAAAAGCGAAGCGCAGCCTGAAGACGGGGATCAAGAGGGTACACAACATTCCAGTACTTTAGTGCTAGTGCTACTTCAAAATCAATGGCGACAAACACGATAACTTACGAAGGTCATAACGAGACGTAGATCCTACAACGAAATATTTCAAAACACAAAAGTAAAGTAAAGGAATTCTCACTTGTGCTGGTGTCTGGCTCATTGCACCATTATTTTACCGTTTAATTAGTCAATTGTGAAATCGTCATTCCGGAAGGGCTTTGCTCATTTTGCAAGGTTCTCATCATGTGTATAGGTTATTTTGAGCCATGAAACCAGATGACACTCACACGATAAGTATGGTAATCGTAAGTCTAAACATTTTCAGGTAAGCAATCATATTGTAACCAAAATCATCAGCTTTCAGCGATATGAGTGCCAATAGATAACCAGACAGATAGATGGCCACAAATACACAAAGATAGAGATAGTGATAGACGTTCCAATAGATAGCAGAATATAGCCGGCTTTAATCATCGATATCCATTGGTGCAAACTTTCTTTGGGATTAGCAAACTGTCCAAAAACGGAAATTTTCTTTAATGCCAGTTGCATACATTTTTCAAAATTAACTACTGATGCTCTGATGCTTCTTTCATTAGAGGGCTTTATGTTGCAGTTTCCTTCCTTCGTGTCTCAATTTGTTGTTTATCAGTTGTGTAACTAGTTACTTGCAAGGAATACGGAGCCATTCAACCGTTCAAGCTTGGATTGACGAATTGATTGATTGAGTGATTGTCTTGATATCTTTTGCAAGTTTTCCAATGTTCCGTTTTAGCTTTTGATTTTTGACAGTCCGATCTAAAGTATTGCCAATGATTGGTGCCGAGCACCATACTGCTTTTCTACATTTCACATCCTGGCTTAAGCGTATTCGCTAGCTAGCTTACATGTCGCCGAAATCCTCGTTCGTCGTCGTGGTTTTCTGTAAGAATACGGCTCGCATTCGAACGTGAAATAAATAAAAAGAAACAATTAGAAAGTAAAAATATGCACCTATCTCTCGATGGAAGGGCGATTTTGCCATATCGCATGAGATCTTGTGTCATAGCTTCTAAGAGTGCAAAAATAGGAGGTCGTGTATCAGAATTTTGAGTCTTTCTTCATCAAATGAAACAGCGGGTTATTATTTCCGCCGGTGATTTCGTGCAAAAAGCAATTCCAAACGGCTGGAAACGTTTGACTTTTCTCATCAACCCATAAAGTTGGTATAAATCCAAATAACTGGGCCCATCGAGGCAAGCAGAAACTGATACCGGGGAAAATTTTTTTTGCTTTGTAGTATGGAAGACATCAACCTTATACACGTTCTTTTCATTTATCATTCAGCCTAATTCCGTCAGCCAAAGCTTTTGAGCTCCAAAAAATTACAGACCCAAAGCCAACATGTCATCTTTGGAAGAACTTCGGAAGGAGGTAGAGAGATTAAAAGCTGAGAACTTTACGCTCAAAAGTCGAATCAATAATAGCATCTTAAATGATGAAAATGGCAACACTACTGCAGAAATTAGTCGCACAACAGACGAATACAATGGTTTATCGTTAGAGGAATATAAGCGATATGGTCGCCAGTTGATTGTTCCTGAATTTCGGGGTGTTGATCCGGGTCAAGTGGCGATGAAGAATAGTAAGGTGCTAGTCATTGGAGCTGGTGGGTTAGGGTGTCCAGCGCTATTATATCTTTGCAGCAGTGGTGTAGGCACTATAGGTATTATTGATAACGATCTTGTTGATAGTTCAAACCTCCATCGACAAGTATTGCACGCTACTTCAAAAGTAGGACAGTTTAAGACTGAAAGTGCAAAGCAATACTTGATCGATTTGAACCCTCACGTAAAAATCGAAACATACAGTGAGCTACTTACAATCCATAACTGCTTCAACATAGTTGAGAATTACGATCTCGTGTTAGATTGTACTGATACTCCACGCACACGTTATTTGATTAATGATTGCTGTGTTATATTGGGGAAAACTATTGTTTCTGGATCGGGATTGAAGGCTGAAGGACAGTTGAGCATTCTCAACTATAAAAATCGTGGCCCTTGCTATCGATGCTTTTACCCAACTGCTCCTGGTGTTGGCAATGTCACATCTTGTAAAGACGGGGGAGTGATAGGACCATGCATTGGTCTTGTCGGCACAATGATGGCCACAGAAGCAATAAAAGTGATAACAGGCTGGTATGACTCCCAAAAACAAGCCTTTCAACCATTTTTGACTCTATACAACGGGTACGACACCATTAAAGGATCGCAAAGCTTGAGAACATTCAAAATGAGACGTAAGCAGAAAGAATGTGTTGTCTGCGGAGAGAAACCTACGATAACTAGAGAAGCTATCGAAAATGGGGAGTATGACTACGATTTGTTCTGTGGAGGATTGAAGGTATACGACGTTTTAACCGACGTTAGCAAAGAGCAGATATCTGTTGAGGAATACAACTCTCAAGTGGTGCAATCAGGAAAGGACCATATATTAATAGACTGCAGACCACGCGATCATTTCAACGTGGTTCATTTACCTTGGTCGATAAGTATTCCTTTAGCGCAGTTGAGCAAGTGTGACGATAAATTACCTGATGTGATTGACAGAAATAAGGATATTTATGTGATATGCAGGTATGGAAATGACTCACGGCTAGCCACGAGATTGTTGAGAGACCGGTTTCAGATAGACAATGTGAAAGATGTTAAGGGTGGCTTGAATAGCTGGTCTTTGAAGGTAGACCAAAAGTTTCCAACATACTGATCTAAATAGCGCAGCAGAACATAAATTTCTACAAAGAACACGGGTTGTGATCAAAGCATGCGTTACAATAAGAACTAGTATCAAATAAATCGTGTAAGATGGAAAAGAAAGAAGAGTCGTCAGCAGGTAAAAAGAAGTTATATATGGTTTCCGAAGTCATCATATCTTACTAGATGATCCTCATCTATAAGCTTAGCGGACTCTTCATTAAAAGCAGAGAATACGGACGAAGAAGAGCTAGAGTCATCACCAGAGTTTGCTTTTTCGGCAATGGATGCAGAACTTATAAACACTTCCTTGTTGCTTTCAGTCTCCATGGAGGCGACATTGATGGATGATGCGCTGCTGTAGTGGAAAAGGTTGCAGCTATTGAGATTGAGATTGATAACGAACAAAGCGAACAAAAGACACACAGTTACAAACGTTGTGATAGATAGCGTAACAAAAAGGTTCTTTTTAGTACTGTACTCTTTCTTGATTTCCTCGTAATGGCTCAGATGACGCGAGTGAGATTTAGGAAACTTCTCGATATCTTGTTGGTGAGACATTATGTAATTGGAGTTTTGCAAGTGCGTGTATTTGGGTGTTTTGTCTTTCGTATAGTTAACTATTGCTTGTAGGTTGAGATATTGGATTGATAGAACGATGAGTAATTGAAACGGGGACCATAAAGCTATTGATCATTTGAGGGCGGGAGCTGCTTTATATAGCCTGCTGCGAGATGAGAAGGAAAAGTAAAACAAGCACTAAAATTTTTTTTCTTTACACTTACTTTCCTATAATTAATCGTTCTAAATATCTCTCTTTTTCTTTCATTACAATGGAACAACTATTTATAAATAAGAAAGTCTCATTTTGGAAACACCCAGGTTAGCTAGTTTGCTTCTCTTTGATACGGAAAAATGTTACATGTTTGCAGAAGAATTTAAACCCCAGTAACTGTAAAATAGTTTCTATTGGCCATCGTTTTGTTTCCACTCAGGCTATTGTTGTAAACAGGTTTCAATCACAGCGTTAAATGATAAGCTACATGGTCTCTTGACCGACGCTATTGTTTGAGCAATTTACTATTACTGCTAGCATAATCAGTTGCTCAAATATGATATAGGCTAGTTCTCGGTGCTTCTGATAGTGCTACCACGCATCGCACCAGTCAAAACGAATACCAAGAAATTCCGTTGTTGATTGATCCAATTATTTACGAAAAGGGCAATTGAAGATTTTTTCTAACTTTAATCAGCCAGCCGCAGTCGTAACCTTCTGCTATATTTATTATTGTTATGCTACAAGTACCGCAGGTGCAGCCATCACATACAGTATAACGTATGTAGTCAACCAAAGAGACAAATACGATACGGTGCTTTGAAATTAATATTGTTGTTTTACATAGCTGTGGTGAATTCCAGACTAATAGCTGAAATAGCGAAGAGCGACTTTCGACTCTTCCCTAGGTGCAAGTAACTAGTTACAAAAGTAACCGGATTAGTTTCTTAGGAGGGAAAACGTGGTAGCAAAAGAAAAATCAAGTTGCGGCTATCCTAGTAATAGTGCCCATACATGTGTTCATCCATGCTATGACAGTAATGAAAAAAGTTGCAAGGACTAAAAAATAGCTCGCAAATTTCACACACGTGGGACAAAGTTTTGAAACGTTTTCACTAGCCTGCCACAAAGAAAATGAAACTATGCTATGTGTGGTGGGAGTTGCCTTATCAGTATCTGGATATTCTTGAAAAAACAGCTGACACTACTGACTTCTATAATGAGTTGCCTAATGTAATCATGAGTTGCTGGCTAACAGAGTCAGAAATCTGCTAAAAAGTATCAATTCACATAAATCTAAGCCTAGCAGAAGAAATGCCACATATATCTTAAAGCACGGTATTCCGTTAAGTGTGTGCTACTAGATACAGTCAAGTGGCTGGGATGTTCTGATGTTGATATATCAGCTATGGCTAAGAAATACCATGCACGGGATACCATATATATAGATATATCTCAGCACCACATAAAACTCGCTACTTGATCTCTCTATGGTTTTGTACTGTACACCCAGTGGGACTGCATGTCTCATTTATGAGAAACCGATACAAAATGCTAATCAACGTTGGGTTGTCTGTCGTTTGTCCCAAAAAGACATCTCTATCATTATTACAGATGTATGCCATTAGGTTCCTGAGGTATACGTTGCAAAGAGAAGGCTTACACTATGCACAGTTTTTGTCCCGAATGCTGACATTGATCCAGAAAACTGAGGTTACGAGGGCTATCCTAGGCCCATCTTGGAGTAATGCAGATAATTTTTCACTGCATACAATTTTGCTTGACAGAAACAGTGGCAAGCTTGGCCAGTGTGTCTTAAGAGTGCCTTCATAGTAAATCATGATTTGCAATAGATCGCTGCGATTATGCAGTGCAGATGCGAGAGAGCATTTGGTAAAGTTCTTGTGACATGTAATATTTCCGAAATTTGGCCCACAATATCATGTATTAAATTGTAGCTTATAATGGAGAAACAATATACAGTAACAAAATAAAAAGCGGAGTGATACATGCGGAATTTTTATTATTAAGTCAAGAAAATCGTAAGCAAATTCTATTTCATGCTATAACAAGTACTAAAAAGTACTCCATTCGTAGCCATCATCCAAGCCATAATCATCATCATTAGTAGGGTCCAGTTTTTTGGAAGACTGTCCCTGATTTTTCAACTTCTCCAAAAAAAGGTTGTTGCGTCCATTGACTGCGCCTTCACCTGTCAACGTAGCAGCCGTACCATCATCAATGTCGGTGCCTTCTTCGGCCTCTAGAGCTAGCTCTTTCATCCGTTTGGCGTATTTCTGATAGTCTTGGAAGCATTTTAGACAACTCTTGCAGTTATCGCTTATATCGTTCAAATATTCGGAGTTGATACTTGCGCTACTGCTGCTAATTAGTCCATCATTGTGACTATTGACGGCATTATTATGGCTATTGCCATCACCATGGTTTGTGTTATTGCTATTGGAACCATCATCATTGACATTACTGAAGAGACTATCTGGTTCTTCATAGAACTCCCTAGGAACTTTGAAATTGAGATCATAATCCAATCTGATACGATAACGGATGCACGAATCACAAAAAATATCGCCACATTTGCGACAGTGGTGCTTCCTCGTCAAAAGATTGAATTCCCGGTTGCAACTGGCGCATCTGGTTGCCATGGAGTCCGGCTTCCAATGATTTGTTTTTATTTTGTGGTTTTTCATCTTGGCTACTGCAACTACAGCTGCAGCTGCCTTTGATTTGAATAGTATTCTGTTGAAACTTGACTGAGACCCGTTTTCGGAAGGCGAAGAGAGGACCATAACTCTATCACCCATTACGCCACCATCGCGATGGTCCGCTTCACGATTGTTGCTGTTGATGCTTGTGTGTTTATTGGCTTTATTTTTGCCGTTGATGCTATTGGCACCGTCATTAGTGGATAAAGTAGAGATTTGCGAATGATCCGGACTTGATTCAAGACTAGTATGAGCACTGTTGGTATGCTTTTTATTATTATTGCACCCGGCATCATTGATATTGGAGTCCCTCGAGTCGTCTTTACTGGCTTTCTTTATGTTGTTCAAGGAGGACGAAAGCGATGAAAGAGCCGATGCTGCGCGAGGCGCTTGGTCCTTGTCTATTGATGATACACTCATATCGGTGCCTGCGCAGTTATTGCCTGAGGCGGAATGAAGAAAATAGCTAACAATTGAGTTATGTGACCCGGGTGAGAGGTTAGGATTGTTGAGACTGCCCAGATGGGCAGAGCTGGCAGTGGATGAGGGGTAATTCAAGTGCCTGGCATTGGGCAGCAGAGAGAACTGCTGGACCTGCTGTTGTTGGCGTTGCTGCTGCATTTTTTCCTTCAAATTGACATAGTATTCCTGGGGAATGATATAGTCTTCAGTTTTACGAATAACCGCCGGAACGTACGAAGGTCTTGTGACACCATCGAGGAGATCCCCCTGATCATAATCGTCCTGGATACTATGCTTTCTACCCTCGATTCCGCTGTTTATGCTATTACTACTTGTATTGGCGTATTCTCCCTCAGAGGCCATTTTTTTGTGACTATGATAGTTGATATTGTTTTCCAGATGATGCGAAAATTGCTGCAAAGGAGACTGCTGCTGCTGCTGGCCCTGCACATTTCGACCGGAAAGTCTAGCATCGATTCTGTTCGATTGGGAAGCCTGATTATGATTCTGGAAATGGTGGTGGCTTTTCTTCAACTTGTTATCGATTTCCTCCTGATTCGAGAATATACTGATATGTGTGGGGTTTATCAAGTCCTGTCTTTGTTGGTATTGTTGTTGCTGCTGCTGCTGTTGTTTTTGCTGCTGCTGCTGCTGTCTCTGTATATGCAATCTTTGCATAACCAACTCCTGCTCCTCTTCTGAAGGAGACGGTTGATAGTTGCCAGTAGAGTCCGGATTGTCGAGCAAAAAGTTGCTTTCGGACTGCGACAAGGGCATGAGGTTTGAGTAGGCAAACTTGTTGGTCAGCTGCTTAGTATTAGGATATTCGCTCGCTTGTCCCTGCGGTCTGCTCTCAAAAGGTGATGTTGAAGACACAAAGCTCTGTCCTGCGCCCTTGGACCCTACAGTGTTTCGTGAATGCGGTCTGTTGAACTGGTCTGAAAGACTCACAAAGCTGGGCCCCTGTTTGTCGGTATCGCTTGTATCTACGGTGGACGTTGTGGTGTTTGTGTTAGCAGTGCCAGGGCTGTCGCCGCCTACATATCCTACGGCTTCGATTTCGACCTCATCATCCTCGTTGGCAAGGCTCGTGATGTTATCGTTATCGTTATCGTTATCGTTGTCCTCATCATCGTCGTTGATTATATTGTTGCTGAGATTGATGAGACTGATGCTTTTCAAAGCTTGTTCCGTGAGGTTTTTCTCCTCGCTGTCGAGGATGTTGTGTGCTGTGGCTCCTGTATTACGGTCATCGGACGTCATGGTGGATTGCCTGGAAGTTATTAGTAGCTGATCAGCAACACAAACTGGCACACCCATGTACTTTGCTGGTAACGTGCGATCAGAGATCTTGCTTTCTCTGTGGTTTTGGAGGTACGTTTTTGTGACGACTAACACAGTGTTACTATAGAGTTATTTTCTCAAGCTGGGGTCAGAACTTCAGGGCAAATCGAAAGTAATCCGAGAGACAAAAGAAATATATTTTTTTTTATTATTCTTTTTTTTTTTTAATGATTTAATCTAAATTTTTATGCTGTTTTCTCTAATTTATCGAAGGTTTTGCATTTACCAGTGTGATTTCATGAAATTTAACCTCTTCCAAATTAGGGGAAGCAGCAACGGGGAACCACTCGCAAGAAAAATACCCAGGCACCAATGTTTCTGAGTACTAACGCGTTATACAGGTGTGTACAATCAGCCCTCTTTTACCTCAGAAGGCTGCTGTTGCCCGCCCTTTTGCTGATACAGCAGCAGTATCTCTAAAACCAGATTGCAGACTCTTTCACGGAAAAACGAAAAATTTTCTCCATCTATAGGTTGTCTCTCTTTCTCCTGCTCTTTCTTGCAGTAGTTATCCTATCAGGCCAACCTAAAACCTGAAGGGTGATCATTTTCCTGTACAATATTGCCTTATCATACAATAAGTGACCATGGTCCAGCATGAAGCGTGTCTCAGTTGGCCCTAATTAGTTAGCCAGGTCCCATGACTTTGAATCATAGGACATTTGCCAAAACTTGTTGCGGCCGGTAATCCTGTTTAGGCTGCTAGGCCGTAGAGCACGTGTCACGTGTGTTTGGTTTGCACAATAGGACAAGCGCCTTTTTTGCCCAATCCGCGTGCTGCTAGTACTTTATCATTATCGCGCGCCTTTTTAAGCGCAAACATACCTTTATGAGCATCTATTTGACAGTTACGATTATTGTGATAAACCCAGTAATTATGATAGTACAGAAGCACTGAGGAGGAAAAACAATTCCCGGCGTTTATAGCGGCAACTTATGAGGGTGTTTAGCCCTGAAGGTGTCTGTAGATAAGAAAAATTCAATAATTACACTAAAATGTTACGACTGCTATAGTGGTCGTAACTATAGTTACAGTAAAACTGTTGGAAATAGCAATTTTTACCGTAGCAAATTAGTCACTAATTACCAAGGCGAAAAACATACAACTATTGGATGATAGTTTTACGACAGTAATAATTCACAACTGCCAGTGACACTTTTAATTTATTGAGAACATTTAAATCAGTGAAAGCACTGTGGCAAGCACCCCACCACGCAAACTACTGGAATGTGTGTCTCTCGATAATGACTATCAGTACAACAATCACCACCACAACAAAACACCCTTGCAACTGCATTCTTTAGAGCCACCTTTGCAAATGCTTGCCATGGTTGTAAATTTGGGGAAAAAGTTACTCGTTAAAAGCTTTTTACTCTACAACCTTCGGGGTGAATTAACTCAATATTATAGCGCCTCAGTTTTCATTACTGTGGAAAATCCTCTTTGAGGCTTTTGTTCCAGGAGGAACTGGTCTTCGAAAATATTCCTCAACGGATTGATGTACGATAAACTCTTATAATAGCTGTACAAAGCACATTGAATGGATGTCAATCGAACATTAGTCGCATCAGGCAAAGGTGGCTCTGCTATTGAGCTACGCAGACAGTTTTGTAGTGTGCTAAGAGATATACCCATGGGTGTCAAACGAAAGGATAACTTTAATTTGTTTAGCCATGTGAGTACGAAGTCTCCCGAAATGCGGATGAGCAATCAACAGTCGCCCCGGACTGTGATGATATAGCTAATAAGTATGAAGAATACCGGTATTCTATACAGAAGGTATCAGAAAGTTTCCTTGAGCTCGTGCTTGCAAACTGTACGTTAATTGAACCAATCAGGAAAGAATTGCGGTAATTGATGCGCAGTATGAATACAGCTTGAATAATGTCAGGATGAACATAATTCTCTCTTTAATGTACATTAACCGGCAAATATCAATACCATGAATCAGCACTGTGTGATTTATGCCGCAGTTGTGAGTTAATCAATGATCAGATAGATATGTTAGCCGTGGAAAAAGTTGTGTTTGTCTGATATCTTGCATGATTGACTCTTGTTGGTGGCGTAAAGAGTATGAGAAACTTTCATTCCTCACAAAGTGTCAGCCCGCTTAAAAATCAAAGCGAAATTCAGCCATTTCCTCAACAATGAAAGCAACGGGTTAATTCAAGAGATAATACTCGTTTCCAGTCAAGATCATCTTTATATTCTTTGAGGGATAAAAGAACTAGTAATGTACGGATGCGTTGTTTTAAAATGCACGGATGTATCTAAAAATTTTCGCGGGCCAATACGCAGAAAATAGAAACTGATAGACAGATGGATAATATACTTGATCTTTTTCTTCTACACTCAGAAAGATAGTCAATCAATAACAGATTCAATAACAGCAATACGCAGTGAATTTTTCGGATGCTTAGATTATAGCGCTGCTCTCAAATTGTAGAGAAAATTATCATGTCATTGGAATATTCCGACACGTTCTACAACGATAAAAAGACGGAAGCCAATAGCCAAATATACGAGAAGATATCCACAACTAATAAAACTCACGTCTCGTACCACTACAATCCACATGTTTCCGAATATCATTATGGGACGCACCATCCCATGAAACCGTTCCGGTTGATGCTCACAGACCAGCTTTTGATCTCCTATAAGCTTTACGAGACCATGGATTTATACAAAACTAAGCCAGCCAGCAAAGAACAGCTTCTCAGCTTCCATAGCGAGGAATACATCAATTTTCTCGAAAAAGTCACACCAGAAACCATCAATAAATCAACCAGTCGCATGTTCAACATAGGAGACGATTGCCCGATCTTTGAGGGTCTATACAAATATGGGGCAATGTATTCTGGGGCCTCTTTGGATGCTACCAGCAAACTTTTGTCTGGGGCAAGTGATATCGCTGTCAACTGGTCTGGAGGATTGCACCATGCAAAGAAATACGCACCTAGTGGGTTCTGTTACATCAACGACATTGTGATATCCATTCTTGAGATGCTCAAAGTGTATCCACGCGTGCTCTACATTGACATCGACTTGCACCATGGGGATGGGGTTCAGGAGGCTTTTTACACCACGGATCGTGTGATGACAGTCTCCTTTCACAAGTATAATGGAACATTTTTCCCAGCTACGGGAAATTTCAACGAAACGGGAATAGGAAAGGGCAAAAACTTTACAGTGAATGTGCCCTTGCGGGACGGAATTGAAGACGACAACTATATCAAGCTTTTCAAATCTATAATGGAGCCAATAATATCGAGCTTTCAGCCTAGTATAATAGTTCAGCAATGTGGCGCCGATTCGCTCGGATGCGATCGTTTGGGGTGTTTCAACCTCAACATCAAGGCTCATGGAGAGTGTGTCAAATTTGTGAAGTCTTTTGGCTTGCCAATGCTTGTAGTAGGTGGCGGGGGATATACCCCACGTAATGTCTCCAGACTTTGGTGCTATGAGACTAGTATAGTGAATGATGTTAACTTGCCAGGAGGAAAACTACCAGAGAATCTTCCTTACAGATCCTTTTTCGCTCCTGATTACACGCTACATCCTAATCTTGGAGACCGAATCAAGAACAAAAATACCCGGAAATATTTGGACAGTGTCAGAATACGAATACTTGAGCAGGTGCGATTTTTGAATGGGGCTCCGAGTGTTCGTATGGACGAGATTCCAGACACAGTCGATAAAATCACAGAGGAGGAGGAAAAGGAGTTGGCTGAGCTCAACGAGGAATTCGATGTGGACCGTGACTGGAAGGACTTGAAAGATACATTCAGGACGGGCGAGCTTTTTAGCTGAATGTTTTTTGTTCTTTCCTTTATCGGCCTGTTGCTCTCCGCCTGCGCTGCTTTGTATACTATGTTTGTGATGTATTTTTTTTTGCCAAATTTTGCTTTTACCTATATTATTGCTTGTTTTTGTCTCTGGATACCCTTTTCGTCTGAATGTGAATATCTACCACGACGCGCCAATCTTGCGGCTTGATCTGTACCGATTTTTTTTGTTATTCTGTAATTTGTTGTTTCCGAATGTGTGTATTCCTTCACCATATTTGGCTAAAGTCTGTGCTATTGTGTGGTCTTTTGGCCAGATGCAGATAACATCTGTTTTACTCTATGAAGCGCCAAATGAGGTTAGACTCTGTGAGCGCCCTTTTCACACACAACCATTCGAAATTTCTATTGTCTTTTGTTACAGTAATTTATCAAACCCTCTATCATCCTTCATTACAATCTGATGGAGATCTTCACCGGATAAAAAGAGTTTTTGATAGCCCCAAAAAAAAGTAATTTTCAATGGTAACAATAGGTGCACGGGTGTCCACCTGTCTGTTGGGACGTGTGCCCGACATGCAGCTTCCCCTTTGGGAATATGTCCGTGTTGTTTGTGTCTCAGATCTAAGACCGGCGCCTCGACCACCAGGGTGGCGTATGTGCTGAAGAGGATGTAAAACGGGTTATAAACATGCTCAGAGCCGCTGATATTAGCCGAAGCTTGCAGATGATATCAACGGAATTTTGAATTTCAAATCTTATGTTACATACAGGCACTCTCAGGTCGCCCCCAAAAATGACATCGATTCCTGCAACGTCATCGAGGAATCGAAAGAGGAAAAAGGCCAATTTTTTTTCACCTGCCCTTTTTGTGGACCACTTTTCATGGCCGGATTTTGAAGCATAAGCTACTCCGGGTTTGTGGGGCTCAAATAGATAGTGAGAAAAAAATACCAGAAAAATCCCAGGCAGCACTGCCTGCACAGTAATTACATCCATTTACTACATTTGCAGCTTGTTTTTTAATGGGACCTACGGCCGGAAAGTCGAATTACGAGCCACAAACCCTGTCGTGGGCCGCAGAATGCGGAAAGTGATGTGTGAGGATAGCTGCGGTGTTTGTATGTAGATAGATCCCTTGAGTGTCTGTGTATGTCTTTGATTTTTTGATTTTTGGGTTTTTTAACTCTGGCCAAAAAAGAAACAACCGATCAATTCCACCTTTCTTTCTGTTTTGAGATTGCCCAGGTAGTGCTCAGGCCTGCTAGTGTGGTCTTCAGGGCACGAGGGACTGGACTCGAGCAGCGTTAATTCGCATAGGACCGCAATGCCTCAACCGCACAAACTCTCCCTTCGCAGGACGCTCCTATGTTTGCGTTTCCGCCTGGATGGGAATTAACTTTGGCTGGCTTGTCGGTGCTTGTCTTGCACGTACCGTCCTTCCCTAGCTTTCGCTACACCTTGCCTACCATTTTTTCGTCCCACAGGGCAGCATTCTTTCGCTCGGCCCAGGCTTTGCGGCCGGCCTCTACGCTCGCTACGCTTCATACACTACGAAAACACCCATGCAGGCACGCTGCTGCCATCCCCTAATCCTAAACCACGTCCTTCAAGGGAAAACAAACCAAAACCAAAGGCTGAAAACAGAAACAAATCATTCATTTGTCTTTATGAACTACAGAAAAAACCAAAATAAATTGGCAAGAAAAATTTGAAATTCAAAACGAAAAATTCCCTCTTTTTTTCTTCCTCTTTTTCTTCTTTCCTTTGGACAAGTAATCGCTACCTCCATAGTCATTGCCTGAGGAATCTGACTCTCAGCTTCCGCCTCTAGTTTTCTGTACTATAAAAGTGTGCTGTCCGGCAACACATTCACATACCTTCCCAATCCTACATTCATTTCCCTTTTCCTCATTGCGTCAACACGGCCCTTCCCATCTGTATTCTTGCCGTCCGCGCATCTTAGATTCGGCCCGCTTTGATAATATACGAAAAAAAGTCGCCTGCGATGAACGTCTTGACCAATGGTCCCGACTCCAGGTCCAGAGCGTACCCGGCGCTGCTGCTGCTGCTGCAGTCGCTGCAGTCGTCGGCGCCTGCGTCACAGCATCAACGGCACGTGTCCACCAGCTTCTTGCACGACTCGTATTCCTTCATCAATGCCGACCGCTCTTCGTCCTCGCTTGCCTCCTCTGCGGCGCTTCCTGCGGCGGCTCCCAGCCAGTTTCCCCGCCCAAGCGGCCTGGGGCTCCCCTACGGAAATCCCGCCCAGAGTTTTTCCAACCCTCCCCAACACAGCCGTTCCAACTCGGAGTTCTTTTCGTCCAACAACAACCCTGACTTGGACATCAACGTAGTTCTTTCAGGATTGGACCTCGACTACTCGGGTCCTCGCCGCTCCTTTAATATATATAATACCAACAGTAGTCCTGGGGCCGGAAGCAATATGAATGCCGGCCCTAATAATGCGGGGCAACCGTTCAATGCGGCCCCTGGGACATTGCACCACCAACATCTGTGGTCCATGGCCTCGTTTCCGGCCAATTCCTCGGCATTGAACGGCGATGGCAGCCAGGGCGTCCAGAACTTGGAAAACTCGTCGTCGTCGATCCTCATGAACTCGAAAGGCGCGGAAAAATCGAGATTTTTGCACGCGGCGTCCAGATCGATCTCCAACCCGTTGTTTTCCAGAAGCAGCAGCACCGGAAGCATGGAAAACGGGTCTTTCACCGAGGAGAATAACAGCGCAAACGGTTCGTCTTTGCTTATTAGACCCACCTCGTCGTCGTACGCAAAACAGCCTCAGCTTGCCACTTTTGACGAATCGCCTTCATATTCCAACGCAATTCCGGTCATGGTGCAGTCCTCGTCGTCGTTTCTGCAGCAGCAGGCCCCCGAGCAGCTCCCACAGCCTCTCTGGACAAAACGGGTCAAAAACAGAATTGATCCGGCTGTTTTTGAGCACAAGCGCAGCTGGTCCATCCCCAACTACTTCACCTCGCAGAACTTGGTTCCTGGGGGAAACCCTGGGGCTTCCGGAGGGCCCAATCCCGGCAACAAGCGCAGCAGTTTGATTTTGAACACCAATCCGGACAACTCCTTGGAAAACATCATCAACGACGACTTTCTGGGCTCAAACAACAACTCGCCGCCTATGATGGACCAGGCCTCCGGCAGCCCAATCAGTCAGGTGTCTGGGTTTGTGCCTAACCCGTACGCACCGCAGCAGCACCAGCAGGCGATGCTTCCTATGAAATACGCCCCATCTCCTGCGGGGGCTGGCTCGCTCAACACCAACAATAACGTCAATTTGTACAATAGTAATCTCACGACAATTCCCTCTTACGTTCAGTTCAACAAGCAGCAATCTAACTACACCTTCATGAACAACAATAGCAGCAACGGCAACTACATGGGCCCGCAGCAGCTCCAGCAACAGCACTATCCCCCTGCCAGCAAGCAAGGGGGGCCCCTTGTTAACAGCAACATGCTCGGGTCATTCCAGTACAGCAACTACTCGCCTCCGCAGCAACAGCAGTTGGGCGGAAGATACAACGGCAACAACGGCAACGGAAACGGCAACAGCATGGGCAATGGCCTGAATGGGAACCGCAAGAGAAGCGACGATGCGTCGAGATTTCTCAATGCGTCCATCAACGACTTCAAGGGCCAGATCTATTCGTTGTGCAAGGACCAGCATGGCTGCCGTTTCTTGCAGAGACAGTTGGACACCTACGACTTGAAAAACAACAAGGAGAACCTCCAGAAGCAGCACCAGGGCTTCCAAGCGGCAAACGGTGCTGCTGGAAAGCCGGAGGGCTCCGCAGCAAGTGCCAATGGCGATTCCGCTGCCCCTGCAGCCAACGAGAACTACGCAGCAACGATCATCTTCAACGAGATCAATTCCAACATTGTGGAGCTTATGACCGACCAGTTTGGCAACTACTTGATCCAGAAGCTTCTTGACCAAATCACAGTTGCTCAAAGGGTGCAGCTCATCAAAGGATCCTGCAAAAGCTTTATCAAAATCGCTTTGGACTCCCACGGGACTCGAGCCTTGCAGAAGTTGATTGAGGTGATCAACACCCAGGAGGAAAACCTCATCATCATCAGCTCCTTTGAGAACCACATTGTTTCCTTGTCGCGTGATCTCAACGGCAACCACGTAGTCCAGAAGATCCTCACAAAGTTCAACTATAACCCAGAAAACATTCAGTTCATCTTCGATGCCGCCTGCAACAACTGCATTAAGATCTCGACCCATCGCCACGGCTGCTGTGTCTTGCAAAGATGTCTTGACTACGGGTCGGTTGAGCAGTGCAAGCAGTTGTCTTTGGTGATTGCCCGCAACTGTCTCAATTTGTCTGTTGATCCGTTTGGAAACTATGTTGTCCAGTATGTTCTTAGCAAGGGCGAGGACGAGTCGATCAACACCATCGTTGACTCAGTTTTGAGCAAGATCTACTTTTTGTCGACCCACAAGTTTGGGTCGAATGTCATTGAAAAGATTTTGAGAATCGACTCGCTTTCTCACAACGTCATCAACGAGATTTTGAAGAACTCTGCTGATAACACCGCCAGTGGTGCAGCCCAGGGTGCTGTTTCTTCTTCCGCTAATAACGGAGTTGCGGCCACGTCCGGTAATTCGTTCCTATCCCGGTTATTACATGATCCATATGGTAATTATGTGTTGCAGACCGTCTTGGATGTTGCTGAAAAGCCTAACCAGTTCAACCAACTTGCGGAACTCATCAAGCCTATCTTGCCAACTGTTAGAAACACTGCTCATGGTAGACGGATTCTGGCCAAGATCCAACAAGGCTCGGCATCCATCAATCAGGCAATGAATTGATCATATACCCGCCGTTCTCTATTGTTAGTTTTTTGTCTTTGTTCCGCTTATGACTTTCATTGTCTTTTCATATATATATATACTTTTTGCGAGGGCTATCTCCATAACTCTTCCAGTGTTTTCTTATCGTTCTCAACATATTCTTCTCTTATTTATATCTGACCTTTAGCCCCTTTGATTTAATCTGTGTTTTATTATCTTCTTCCCTTTGTTTAATATCTCATCTTCTACATAAGTTAACAACAACAATCATTACATTGAAGTGTTTTACTTTGGTAAGCTACGTGAAACTGGAACAACATTAGTTTGTATTGATGAAGATGAACGGGTGTCTCGATGGTAAGGGGTGATCGCTTTCCCCCTAGGCGGTGGTTTGCTCTTCCGTCGTACTTTTCTCCTCGGTGCTACCCTTATCTTCGGTGCTAGGATGCCCTTTGGTTGTAATTTTTGTAATCTCATCCTCATACCCTGGAATATGAATATACTCGATACCATTCTTGATTAGTTTCTCGTACCCCACATTTTTCTTCACAAAAGTAGCCGGTTCCATCACACCGACATAGACAGCAGCAATGCGATCCTTGAACTTGAGGATTCTATCACAACAAGGCAAGTTACCGCTTAGTCTGAGACTACATGGCTCCATAGTGGTATAGAGCACAGTTCCATACGGCAATTCTTCAGATCCGGTGGCCTCAAAGTACTTCGTCAATGCATTCTGCTCCGCATGTGTATTCCCCGGTAATTCGCGAGAGTATCCTGTTGATAGAATTTTGTCATTTGCCGGATCATACAAAACTGCACCAACAGAAAATGCCGTTGTGGTGTCCTCGCAATTTTTCGAAGTCTCAATGGCAAGCTCCATGTTCAGCTTATCAATCTGTGTGATGGCCCATTTCGGAATATTAGTATGAAAGGACCAATCCTTGAGAAATACATCACCCTCTTTCTCTTCAGCGTCTTCTGGAGTGCCTTCATTAAGCGGGCTTATCTTATCAAAGTCTTTTGTCTGGTATTTGTAGGCGTGCAACCAGATCTCCAAATCTCTATAGTTAGGGTCGCAATATAAATCAGACTGACAAACGTCACATTTTTCGCCTGATAACACCTCACCTCCAGCTTTTCCTGAAGCAGAATCGTCGCCCTTACAGTCAGGATGAGTCTGATAAAACCAACTTGAACTTATCACATTCTTTCCAATGTCGTTCAATTTCTCGATTATCTTGTCATAATCGGTCACAGATCCTTTGGCACCCAATTTTGGTCCCCAGACATTCAAATTTGAGTAGATTGGATCATTGGCGATAGGGTGGCCCAACCACTGTAGATGAACCCGTATTTGATGCGTGCGTCCAGTCAACGGCTGACATTTGACTATTGATGTGTCAGAGAACTTGTCATAATTTATCCTCTTGAAAATAGTTTTAGACTCTCTCGCTGGATATCCATCGTTAAAGGCGGACGTTGCTGCTGAAGCAGTCTCAGATGTGACTGACGATGCGACAACATTCAACCCTATTTTTGGTGCGAGTGTCTTCAAAGGCTCGTCCACAACTGTAACTTTCGAGGGAAAGCTTCCCTTAACCTTTGCAAAGTAGAACTTTTCAAGCTGACGATTGGTCATCTGATCAAACATTATTTTCGACCCAATAGATGTTTTTGCAAGAAACATTAACCCCGAGGTCAATCTGTCAAGCCTGTTGCAAGGATGACAGACAATGTTGCTGTGGTATTTCTTCAACAAGTTAACCACAGTGTTGAATTTGTACCGTCCAGAAGGATGAACGGGGACACCGGCTGGCTTGTTGACAACACATATATTGCCATTCTCGAATATAACTTCCGGCAAAGTATCAGGAACAGGGGGCTCGTGTTTGTGAGTGGTGTGTCTGATTAGGTCGCCGTCACTCAAAATTGAGTCCACAGTCGCTGTCCTCACAATTTTTTTCGCAGAGCATTCGGTTATAGTTACCTGCTTATTTTCAATAGCATATTTGTAGTATTCAGGGCTTTTGTCACGGAACTCTTCGGTGAACACTTCTAGAATCGGCTTTCCTCTCCACCTTCTTTTGCAGTATGTCTTGTAAGTATAAAAGTATGGCTTCACTTTTCGAAGTTTCTGTACTGGATCCACTATGTACTCTATTCTTTCAATCAAACTCTCTTGACTGTCATCTTCACAGGATCTAGGCTTCTTTCGAAATCCTTGGTCGTCAATGATTGCTTTAAGCTTATGTTTCTTCTCCATATTTGGGGCGTATCAGTGGGCTTTCTATATTGGCGTTCAGGTACTGAACGAGCTTTAACAGTAAATTAGATGCGCCCAGGCAGAAAGAAACTACATTTTTATTGTAGCGGAAAATTTTTTCTGCAATCATCTTCATTTCTCTGTGTGCCAAAACCATGGATGAATGTGTGGATTCAGGAAAAGTATTGCAATCGCGGGCCAACGCTTGTCTATCAGGGTTTCATGATGTGAATTACGTGATTCTTCAAACAAACAGTATTCTTGACAACACCTCAAAGGTTGTGTGCTCTAATTGGTAATACTTTTGGGAATTATAGGCAGATGTCAGCGAATGTCTTTCCTACTTTGTCTAATCATTGAGAATCCGGAGATAAGATCCTTAATAAGGTAAAGCTGCCCCACTGTCCTCAACACCCCCATCACCCCCTGTACCTCACTACCCCCACTTTCCCGTATTGCCCCACTCACTACCACTAATAGTTCAAATGACATCACTTATCTTTCAAACAGGCTATCAAATTAAGATCTCCAATTCTTACCAACTGACTCTGGTCAAACTGTCTGAGATCTTCACTCTCGCTTATGAGCATCCAGCCATCTAGCTCAGATTAGCGAATCATTCAGTGACAATCTTTGTCAAAATCCCCTCCGCATGTCACAAAATGAATGCTGCTTCCCACATTGAAGATCAAAGCTGTTCCGACAGCTTTTCTTAACTCCCTTCTATATCAGTGTCTGTCTATTTCTTCACTATTTTTTAGATTCTCGGAATGAAGAATTTCATTTTTCGGCATCTGTTTGTTTCGAGGCCCTTCCGTTTTGGGAATGATCAATGTGACGAAACTTTGGGTGCATGCGCGCTGGCATTTTTTCGCATCCGGATGTTTTACGGATAAATGAAAAAAGGAAATTCAATGCGATAATGTGAGAATGTATTTATTAAAATTGTTGTGGGCGAGAATACTGAAATAATATATAGGCGTGTCAGACAACTGCAACTAAAACACGTAAGGGATGAATCTATAAGGACAGATCTTCAAATAACGGTCCCAGTCTTTGCCGTACTTCTTTGCACAAGCATACTCGTCTCTGTAAGCTCTGTGGATAAGAACTACAAAGAAAAATGTTGGGAAAAACCAGATGAATGGAGAGCCAAATCCACACATGAGCGACCAAGAACAAGCCTGAATCCAATCGGCAGTGTAGTGGATCTTTCTGGCGTAAAGATACCAGCCATCTGTCAACAAACATTTCCCGTTCTCGCATTTGATGTACTTTGGATTTTCAAGATATTGCCATGGCAAGCAAGGGAACGATCTACGAATCGTGGTGTCACCTCCCAAGATTTTTCTGAAGGAGTTCTTTTGGCCGTTACAAGTGTCAAACACGTAGTAAGACCCAAGCAAAAGCACGAACAAAAAGACATCATAAGCAGTGGACCACTTGTATTCGGATGGGTCATGGTAATAGAGATACAATGTGGTTTGACAGTAGGTGAAAGGAACCCCGGCAATGTTCCAGAAAATCAACATGAATCCAAACTTTTCATAAGCCATGTCCCAGGTAGGCACAATAAGCTCCTCGCCCTTGGAACAAGCGTTTGCATAAAGCCAATGGGCTAACAAAAGGAACACAGCTTGGATGGATGGCTTACCATAGTCGTCAATTTGTTTAAGAACAAGCCCATAGGTCAAAAACAAAAGAATGTACCATGGGATTCTCACCTCGAAGAACATTTTGAAGTCGATTATTCCAAGACGTGGATTCAAAGGAGCTCCAAGGAAAAAGTCGTAGAGGTGGTTTCCGGTCATGCGGTGGTAATCACCAGAGATGAAAAGCGTGTAAAGGTAAAGTGAGATACTGAAGAAGAACCCCAAAAAGATCGCTACCGTCATGATCTCGCCAAACATGTCCAAAATTGTGTACAACTTAAAAAGTCCCGTGAAGTGCAAGAAGGTGACAATCGCGATGTTCGTGTAGATCGTAAAGTATGCGTTACAGTAATATGGAAGCTGTCTGTTGTTCAAGTGTTTCAAAGGTTGACCTTTCGTGTAGATCCCTGGCAAGGTAGCGTAAAATACCATCTGGGTAGCGAAGAAACTGCAGAATATGGCCCATGCTTTGAAGGAGGGAAGCGCGTGAGCAACCCACAAATCACCCAAGTGGCACAAGAACTGGCCCCAGGTTTCGTCCTCAGCAGGCCATGCAGGCTTTCCAGCGTAAAACGCTGCAGACATCCACATGTAGTACATCAATGCTGGAAACCCGATAAGCATACCCACCACTCCAACGGATCCTCCGAACTCATATTCGATGTCCTCTTTCTTCAAGTACCGGGACTCCTCTTTCTTAGCAACCAAAGGGGCTGATTCACTCATCTTGTTTTTGCGCTGGATGTTGTGTTGTTGATATGCTGCTCGGGGTTGAATATTCTAAGGTAAACAGAGGTCTGAAAAATTTTGAACATAAAAGCGATGAAAAAAAAAGAAACTACAAGCTATTTAATTGTTTCGGTCGTTTTTCGTCTATGTGAAAGAACGCCCGTTTCAATAGTGACAAATGAATAACGGCAGGTAATAATATATGGGGAAAAAACAAAGACAAATCGATTTGTTCATGCGCGTCGTATATAAAAATATTGTAAACGAGAGCTTTCAAAGGCTGTGGCAGTGATGAGGCATATATATAAAAATCTGAGAACGAAAGATGTCCAGTGGAAAATGGTTAGCATAAGACTGTAAGTCGCTAATATGTTGCGTGCGAATGGGAAACACATGTCAACCGGTGACTAAATTCATTCTTTAACTATTATCAGGTACCTTTGAGTGGTACATTTGCATGACTGTGACTATTAGTGATAGTTAGTTATACTGTGGGCATACGTCTGCGTTTGTCTACTTGTTGCACTATCAGCATTCCTGTACCATGTTACGATAGTGTATTTCAATCTTTCTTATAATGGCGAATTTCAATTCCCATAACAATCAAGTAATTTAGTGCCTGTAACTTTGTGCAGTATATTCCTATTCGTATTGCTATTTTGATTATTCCTATACGGTTGTACTTCTCTACGCAAAACTACTCTACTGTTCTTTGAATTTTTTCTCGCGATAGATATCTGATTGTGGTATTTACCTAATAATAGACAATCGTTTCCATAGTTGTTTTTTTGTTCGTACAACAAATTCTTATTTCGGAGTTGAGCGATGTCTTTTGATTTTTGGAAGTGAGTATAATCACTCTGAGACCGGGTTTTTAATCTGGGTCGCTTTACTGAATGCATCACCATCATAAGATGCATAACGTCATTGCTGTGTATCGAAGTAACCACTTAGATGATACGACACAGAATATCACGATAGTAGCAGTATCACTACTCCTTCAAATGTTACTCAGTACTGTCGTTTCGTTTATCCATACGTCACTGCCTGAGTAATAAAATTTCAAACTATACTACTGATAGTACCTCCGTATTTAGTGTAACCTGAAAAGTACCTCCGCACTGCTTTTCGGGCCAATATTAAATTACATCGCCGATACATATTCCGGCCGACATGGAAATTACCAGTACTGATTTGAATCCGCCACAGTGGTTCCTGCTCGATGCTGGAGGAAAAAGGTGGCAGAAACAGATATTTCATCAACAGAACTTATGCTAAAACGTAATACTCCTGCTAATGGCTGCAACACAGTCAAGTCTCTAATATTTTATTCTCTCTACCCATAAATTCACATTCTCGCACAGTTCAAAATGTCAATCAAAAATCGTAAGCTTCGCCTGCCTATTAATGGTTATATATTATTGTTATAAAAATTTGTCCAATACTAACTACCGTATAGTCGCCTTGTGGGCTCCATTGCCTGCTACTAAAAGAGCAACCGCAGTTCACTTGTCATACGACGAGAAATCTGACAGAATTGCCTATGCCAATGGAAAATCCATCTACTTGCGCTCCGTCGAAAACCCACAAAAAGAAACTGTCCAGTTCACCAAACATAACTACCCCACCACGGTTGCCAAGTTCTCGCCTTCTGGCTACTATATTGCTTCGGGTGACGAATCTGGTAACGTCAAGGTGTGGGACACTGTTGGAGAGGATCATGTTGTTAAGGGTGACTTTCCTGTGATCAGTGGACGCATCAATGACATCGCTTGGGATGCAGACTCAAAAAGAATAATCGCCGTGGGTGATGGAAGAGAACGTTTTGGCCACTGTTTCACTTTTGACACTGGTAACACTGTGGGAGAGATTTCTGGCCACAGTTCGCAGATAAATGCGGTCACCATCAAGCCTACCAGACCATTTAGAGCAGCAACTGTTGCTGATGATGCCGCCTTGGTGTTTTTGAGTTCTCCTCCATACAAGTTTGTTTCTTCGATCAGAAACCACCACACCAATTTCGTCAGAGATGTCGCATACTCTCCTGATGGCAATTTCATTGTCAGTGTGGGTGCTGACAAGAAAATCATCGTCTACGATGGTAAAACGGGCGAGTTTGTCAAGGAAATCACTGGTCCTGAGGGCTCTACGGCCCATGATGCTGGAATTTTTGGTATCTCGTGGACTTTAGACTCCTCTGAGCAATTCGTCACCTGCTCCACTGACTGCTCGGTTAAGCTTTGGAACGTTAACTCTGGTAAGGTCTTGAAAGAGTGGAGATTCCCTAAACAATTGAGCAACCATCAATTGGGTGTTGTTGCTACTAAGAAGTATATAATCTCTTTGTCTTATAACGGAAACTTGAACTACCTTACACAGGATTCTGACGAGCCCGTTAAGGTCGTTAAAGGCCACCAAGTGGCTATCACCGCCATGACTTTCGACGAGTCAAAGAACACTCTTTACTCTGGTAGTTTTGACGGAAGAATCACCAGCTGGTCCCTTAAAGACAAATTCTCAAGCACTGGCGAAAGCTATGTTGGCGACCACTCAAACTTGATCTCCGGCTTGCTTTCCTATAACTCTTCTGTGATCAGTTCAAGTTGGGATGACTCGATTTCCCAACTTTCCGACTCTCTTGATAAATTGAGTCTTGAAGCCCAACCTTCTCAGTTGTCGAGCATTAACTCCAAGGGACATTATAGTGTCCTTACTATCGATAACAGAGTTTCGATAATAGACTCAAAGACCACCAAGATCTTGAAGACCGTATCATTAGACTACGACGCGGTTGCCATAGATATGGACGACTCGTTCGTTCTTATTGGAGACTCTAGAACTAACCAAATTCATGCGTATCATGCTGGTGACTTGTCTCCAATTACTGACAAGTTTGCTAATTTAAAGGTCATCAATAAGCCATCATACATCAAGATTGCTCCTAATTCAGAGTATGTTGCGGTTGGCGACTCGTTTGGGAAGATCATTCTCTACAACTTCAAAGACCAGGCTATCCAAACTTCGAGATGGTCCTTCCATTCGGCGAAAATCAACTCGATTGCTTGGACAAGCGACAGCAAGTTTATTGCTAGTGGGTCTTTGGACACCAATATTATTGTGTACTCTGTTGATAGACCAATGAGAAATATCAAGAGCTTGAACAGCCATCAAGACGGTGTCAGTGTTGTTCGGTGGTTAAATGAGTCGACGTTAGTGAGTGGAGGGAGTGACTCGGCTATTAAGTTCTGGGAGGTGGAACATAGCAAATAAGGCTGAGGGTGGCTTAAGATATGATTAGTCTTTATCAAGGTTCATGGATGGTGTTTGTGTTTGATTCATTTTAACGTTTACTTATGCGCTTTTTGGTGTTTTGCATCTGATAGACATTCTCAGAAACACTTTTTCATGACCTTATTCGCCGGTTTTAATATTTGTTAGTTGGATATACACTTTGAATTGATATACTTTCCGTAAATACTTTAGATTATTTATTATGGTATAGTATGTTTCTTGCGAGACCAGTATGAGGTTCATATCTGAGAGCCAATATTGACTCGCTGCACTTCGGGTTTGTGTACCTTTCTTGTTTACTGTACTGGCAAGCCCTTCTACACTCGCATAATCTACAGGTCACTCTACAACAGTTTATTTTGCAACAGCTCATTACACATCACGCTAGATTGTTATTAACTATAATACACTCTCTTGTAGCCCTCTTTTGTGGTCCTCTTTCATGCATAATGCTCACTACTTCACCCCTTGCACACCAAGTCCTCCAAGCATCTATTGACCTATAACGGCGGCCGCACATGGTTCAAAACATCCTCTATTATCATGTCTGCGTTCCATTTGGACATCATTGACTTCACAAGAGTGATATCACTGCTCCAATTCAAACTAGGCTCGTCCTGATACTCGCAAAGGGTTATTTTGAGCGGAAAAAACTTTCTAGCCGCAAGCTTCACTACCGCAGGAACCACAAAATCGTAATCGTTGATGATACAAAGACACTTGATCAATAGCACAAACTCCTTGATGAACTTGGTACGGATTCCGTTGATGACAATCCGATGGTTGCGGATGAATATCACAATGTCCAATATATACCTGTGTATTTCGGTTATCATTGTCACCCGTTCAATTTTTCTTCTTAAAAGAAGAATCTCCTGCAACTTTTCTGAAGGTCTCCCTTGATCATCATTTGATATGGCCGAGCTTTTTTCAATAACAGACGCAAGCGACCCGTCATTGATTAGGCTAAAACTGCTGCTGGAGTACATGGAAGTGTCTTCCGACAGGTCAGATGACACAATAATGTTCGACAGCGAGGGGAGATGCGGCTGGCGGAACCAGAAGAGATCTTGAAGGTACTTGTAGAGCATTATTTCCCGCCCTTCGATGTTCTCGACCACAGCAATAACAAGGAAAACCTGCTCGCTATTGTTGCTGTGCGGGGAAAAAGCTCTTTGTTTACGCTTCATCAACTCTAAAAGACCCACTTGAAATCGCTTAGTCGTGCGCTCTAAACCACGGAACACCAACACAAGGCGCCGCTGGGAGGTGGTTAGGTAGGTATCTAAGCAATCAATGCTTGTTTTTGAGTCGCAAATCATGAAGTCAATGTCCTTGCCTTCAATAAAGTTGAAAACTTGCAGATTGATCTTCTGAAGCTCGCGCATAGCGACTACCGGGTCGCTGCTTGATATGATGAGATGATGCTGGCCAAGAAGACATAGTTTTTCGGCAATATAGAGGTTGTAGTCGAACGATATGGGGGGATGAGGGCTGAGCGACATATGCGAGGGGGTACTGAAATTTGTAGATGTGGAGAAACTGTTGGCAGATAACAAGCAGATATGCCTGCTCCGTTTTCACTGATTCGCTCTTGAGAAGAGAGAGTCAAAGTGGTGATTTAGAATTTCTTTTTTGGCGTGCGCTTAGCACTTGGCACCCTCTTGTGTGCTTCCCGTGGCCTTCGCGCACTTCCAAAGTGGCAATCGCCACCCTTATCGCTGAGCAGCAAAATTGCGGAGCAGAGGTGGCAAACCCCTTATTTTTCTGACTTCCCCCCGGAAATAAACTCTCAAAATGAAGTTTCAGATAGAAAAAACGAAAATCCTCCCCCATCTCATCTTTTGTTCATTTGCTCCAGTATTTATACCAAGGGGTTCGCAACAATTAGCAGCTTTCTCTCTCCACACCTTTTTTCTACATATTTCATCCTTTCCACCCACTACCTTATATCTTTTTCTACACCTTTCTCTTTACGATTACTTCTCTTTCTTCCTCAATTTTAGCCTCTTATTGTACTGCTTACCCCACTCCCAAGTCATCCCCTACTTTCACAATGGCGCCTTTCAGAGAGCCTCTGGAAACCGTCCATGTTGACATCTGCTACTACAGCTCCAAGGGGGGCTCGATAGTGCTTACCCACGTTTGCAAGGACGTCTATCGGAGCACCATCTCGTATGCCATGTTCAGAAGCGTTGTGAAACAGATTGTTGGCACCTCTTCGTTGGACTTTGTCATTGAGAGACGGTCCAAAAGACAAAACATGTTTGTGACCCTCGCCACTGAGGAGGATTACAAGCTCTTGGACCGGTCTTTGCGGGTCCGCGACACGCTCAAGCTAGTCGTAACTGAACGCGCAATCTTGCCCTTTGTGGTCTACAGCTTGTCTGAGTTCAAGCGGTTTGACTGCTACCGGCTGCGCTCTTTGAAGGCAGCCCAAGACGTCAGTAATGTGGACCTCTCAAAGGCGCCTTACCTGGATTTTGAGCTTGCCCCTGACAGCGCCTCAGAGTCGCCTTTCCTGATTCTCAAGAATGCGGTGGCCCCTGCAGGCCCCCCACCTCCTCGGGTGGCCCTCGACTCGATTGCCTCCGACCCGGTGGCTCCCTCGCCGGTCGAGATTGCGACTTCGGAGCTTCTCAACGCCATTGGCACCTCGGAATTCATCAAGAACATCGACCAGTCGCTCAGCGCCCTCAACAAGTTGGTTCTGTCGGTGCTTGAGTTCACCAAGAAGACCAGCGAGCCTGCAAAGGAGCCGGAGGCCGCCTGTGGCGATGCCTGTGCTGCAGAGTCGTCGCAAAAGAAGGATATCGTGAAGAGAGCCACTTTTTTGCATGCCTACGGCGAAGACGTGGCCCGCAAGGCGCGCAACAGGGCCGGAAGCTCCGTTGCGCCGTTCGACATGTGCTTCTGCGACCGCTGCAGCGTCGACATGCGCAGCGACGGGTCGCGGGGCGCCCGCTACAAATGCATCGACTGCGTGAACTTCGACCTCTGTGCCAAGTGCATTGGCACAAACCCGGAGATTTTGGGGCACCGCAAGAGCCACACGATCTACGTGATCCCTCGGTTTGGATCCACGCCTTACTTGTACGTTTCGGGGGCCGCTAAGCCGGCCGCTAAGCCAGCCGCTAAGCCAGCCGCTAAGCCAGCCGAAAAGCCGGACGCTGCTGTCAGCCTCGAGTACGTGTGCGACGGCTGCGGGGTCTGCGGGGAAGACGCGTGCGGCGTGCGCTTTAAATGCACGGAGTGTCCGGACGTTGATCTTTGCGGCGCCTGCTACAGGGACAGCCCGCTGATTCAAGGACACTGCAGCACGCACAAAATGGATCCCCACGGCTCGTGGGTGAAGCCAGGCACAGCCACCGACCGCTACATCGTGGAGGACATCCCGGAGGACACGCGGGTGGGCGAGTACTTTGAGAAGCACTTCTTCGACAAGGGCAAGCCGTGCAACAGCAAAGGGTTGGCCGACCTTGAGACAGACCTTGAGAAGGCCAGCATGTTCGACAAGTTGTTCGCGCTGTTCCACGAGATGATGCTGGACAACGGATACTCGCTCGGGACGGTTTCGACCAACGCCGACAAGTTCCTTTTCTTGAACAACGCAGTGCTCCGCGGCGTCCACGACATCAGCGAGCAGTCGGCAGCCGCACGGGCAAGATTTGAGCGCGGGACTTCTGCCCGTTTTGCGCCTGTTGCGCGGTCCACGCAAGAGAGCCCTGCGGACGGCTCCGTGGAGGTCGAGGAGCCGCAATCGGCGGACGAGCACGAGCCGCCTCACGTTGAGGAGCCGCAGTCCACCGAGGCGGTCGAGGAGGTCGAGGACGTTGCCGCAAAGCACTCTGAAAAGCCGGACGAGCCAGGCGAAAACGACGAAACCGTCGACGAGTCTGACGCGTATTCCAGCGCCATCACCCACAGATCGGGTCTTCTCGACGCCGCGGACAAGCCCGGCAAGGCCGTAGGCCTCTCTGCGGCCTCCTCGCTAGTGTTGTTGCCCACCTTGAGAAAGGAGGTGCCGGTCAAGACCTCCCCTGAATGCAAACAGGACACCCGGACTGAGCGAGAGACCGACGAAGCGGCCGTGGACGCTGGCAAACAGACAGAAAACGCTGAAGCCGGTGCCGTCGGTGGAGAGACGGCAGTGAAGCCGCATCTTGCGAAGACCCAAGCAATGGAAGTCCTTGCCAAAGTTGCGGCTGACGCCATCCTTCCTTTCATCGTGGCTGCCGCCGGCGACTTGCCCGACGACTACTTCAGCTCGGACGAGGAAACCTCTGCAGAGAGAAGCGCCGGGGAGGACCGTGACGAGCACGACTTCGAGACGGTCGACCACGAAAACCTCCTTTCGGACGACTACGACATGCTCGACTCTGACGGCGAGGCTTCTGGCACGGAGGACTTTTATGCGGAGGCGGACGCCAGCAACTTTGAGGAGTTGAACGACCTCGAGGACGTCGCTGGTCTAGGCGGCTACTTCTAGGCTTTTCTCTTTAGGCTTTTTTCTTTGATTTATAGGTTTCTTTCTAATGTTTGGTGGGCGTTTTTTGTTTCTCAATCACATACTTTTCTGACTTTTGCTCTGTCCACCGTTGGTATGCAAATATACGACTTATGCTTAGCTTGCTGTAGACCCGGGGCGTCCTGCATGCCATTGCGGGAGAATGGGCACCTCTCCGGGTAACACCCCACTCTGTCGAATCAGTCTTCATCATTTTCCGGACCAAAGAAAACGCAAGCAAAACGAGGAAAAAATGCTTGAAAACTACGAAAACATTATTCCAAATCTCAATCTTTTTTTTCCCCTCCTAGTGTTGTATTCCCCCATCCCCGTCATCCTGGCTTGCCACACAAACACAACAACCACCACAGAATCATCAATTCATTCACACACACAATGGCTCTCATCTCTTTAACCCGTCGTTCTATTCTCTCCAGCAGCGCTGCCGCCTGCTCTGCCAGCAAGAGCCTCATGGTCTCCGCCACTAGAGCTTACTCGGACGGAGCTGTGGGTGCTGGTTCCCAAGCCTTCAACAAGAGAGAAAAGGCCAAGGAAGACATTTACGTCAAGCAACACGAAGCCGAGCAATTGAAGGCCTTGAAGGAAAGCTTGGCCAAGATCAAGAGCCAAACCACCGAGTTGGAGGCCAAGATCGAGAGCATTGAGAAGAAATAGACGTGCTGCTGTCTGTCGATCTTCTGTCTGTCATAATTATGTCGTCGCAATATTTTACTAATTATTTTTCTTTTTTTTTTGAAGGCAAGTTGATCCCTATCTCGCAGGTTGTCTATTCTATATATATATAAATATGTCTATGGTTACTGGGGGTCCCGGGCTCCATGGGGTGTGGGATGTTCAGCGATCTGAAAAAATCTATATTCACAGTCAATTGATTTAGTTGTAGAGGAGGCGCCAATGCAAGGATGCTTACAATGAGAATGGGATGCTCGATCATTGCGCTGAGCGTGGTGAGGATATGGCAATGATATAATGTAGGCAACATAGTATGGCAGTATTAGAAGGCTTTTGCTGATATTGCCTTGTTTTGGTTATGTGCACTGTACTTTGGCGGCCCGCGGAAAAAAATCGAAATTCTCAGCAGTAAAGCTATTGGCATAGGCCCCAGATTGAGGGGCTGGCCAAGGTAACTAGATACTAGTACAAGCATATTCAAGCCAAAAAGGACATTTATAATGGTGGAACCGCATCACGAGAGCACTCAGCCGGAACTGGACCCCTCTCCTGCGGTTAATGAGATGCAATCAGTTACTTCTGGGGAAGTTGTTAATGACGTTCAGCCAAAGCAGGGCGACAACCAGTCGAGAGTACAGCAATTTGATGGGGTGAATGCGTTTTCAACAGGCAATATTGCTATAAATAGTGCCCTTATAGGTACAAATGTCCAAGATGCCGCCAATACAGCCCAAGTAAATATCAATACTAATAATACCGTCAACTTTGGTGGTGTGGCTGACAATTTCGCCTCGTCCACAAATGATATCAACTTCAATACGCCCTCCAATGTTGCCAATATCTCTGGCTCTGGCACAAATGTTGACAATAACATAATATCTGCCAACCACAACAACATGTTCGACACCAATGCCAGTCTTGTCAATAGTAATATTGCCAACCAAACAACAAGTCCACCAATTCAAAAAATAAACCCTGGCCACATTAACACCAACATACAACATCAAAACCCGCAATATAACACAAACACCGTCTCTGGTGTGGTTACCTACTACAAAGCCAAAGATCCAGCCAAGATCAAGCCCAAATACAGAAAATCCGAAGATGTCTCTGATGACGAGGAAGATATCTCTTTCATCAAGCAGCAGCTATTCGCCAATATTGATGACCAGAGAGAGAGAAATGTTCTCTCAAACAAGGCAAAGATTGAAAAGAAAGATGCAGAGCTTAGGGCTGCTGAGCGTCGTGCTATGAGAAAGATTCGTCGTGGTAAAAATAAGTTGAAACGGTCTCAACAATTAGCCAAAGAGTTAGAAGAAATTGAGCCTTTCCCAAAGAAGCTCAAGCCTTTGACTAGACACGAAATTCAGGGCTTATTGATGAAATCCTTTGATCTGGACCAACAGGAAAGATACGAAGCGTACAAGAGATCTGCTCTCTCCAAATCGTTCATAAAAAAGATTGCCTCGTCCATCCTTGACCAGAATATTCCAAACAATTTGCACTTCGTGCTAAGCGGCATTTCCAAGTTGTTTCTTATGGAGCTTCTTGAGAAAGCACGCGATGTTTACGATGCAGATAGCAAGATATCTCTTGTTGACAGACTTAAGCTTAAACGCAAATTAGTGTACAAAGAGTACAATGATGAACTCACCGCAAAAAGAATGAAAATGACCGAGGAAGATCTCTATACCGATGAAAGCATAGGCCCTGTGGCGAGAGCAAAGATATTGCTTGCCCAGGAACGTTTGAGACATGACAAGGAAGACGAAGCACGAGAAAAAGAACTTTTGTCTCGAAAGATGCCAGAAAGAGAAAAACGGGTGTACAAAAAGAAGGCTGACAGATTGAAAGCTGATAAAATGAACTTCAAACCAGATACCCCCGGAAATACTAATGAGATCCTTTTCTTGGGAGTTGCTGAAAAGACCGAATCAGCCCCAGGACAAGAAACGACAACGGAAACAAAAGAAGAACCAAAACAAAAAATCAAAGACATTCCTCTTTCGCAGCTAGCACCTTCCAAGCCGCCTCCATTATTGCCTTTTCACGTTAGAGAGGCGTATCGCTTATATAAGTTCGAGAGCATTTATCCGGATAATACCTGGAAGGACCAAGGCGAAGCCAACGGCATGATGTTCAGGGGATTGTAAAAACTGTTTAGCCAATGTGAAAACTCTATACCATACATTTATGTATTCAAATTTCTATAAATACATTTATAATACAAAGAAATTGGTGGTATAAACATCAACATGTAAAGCAATAAAAGGCAAGAAAGCAAGAAAGCGAGAAACTATCTTCAATAGCCAGTTTATAATGGAAGACGACCTGCTGCTTAGTCTGACTCACTATAAGCATCGTCGTCATCTTCTTCTTCTTCTATGTCAAAGTCCTCATCATCTGACGCAAAGTACTGCACTTTAGGCTTGGCTGAGGCGGCTCTTCTAGGCTTTCTGCTAACAATAGGAGATGAAACCTCTTGGACAGCATCATCGCTCACCATTGTTATATCTATATCTTCATCATCAGAGATCACTTTAGCAGCACGTTTTCTTGTAGCAGCCGCCTTTTTAGCAGCCGCCTTTGGCTTTGCTGCTGCTTTGGCAGTTGTTTTTGCTGCAGGCTTTGCTGCAGTCTTTGCCTTTTTGACAGGAGTAGATTCGGCTGATTTTTTAAAGTTGGTATCAAATTTGTCAGCTGCCTTGCTGAATTTAGAGAAAATGCTGTTGGTATCGTCATCATCATCATCATCATCAATATTCATGATATCGATGTCCTTGTCGTCTACATCAAATGGCTTGGCTCCAAAGACGGTTTTGGCCCTGCCAATAAGAGCGCTCATCCTATCTTTTTTATCAGCTTCGTCCTTTTTGACGGTCTCGTCAATGCTTTCTTGAGACTCTTCCTTCTTTACTTTGTTCTTCATTTGAGTGAGAATGTCCTTTTCACTGCCAGGCTCAATAGACTCTTCCTTCTTCACTCTGGTTCGCTTGACCTTCGGCTCCTTGATTTCTGGTTCCAAATACTCGCCCTTGAAGTCCATTGGCAACTCCTCCTTCTTTGCACCCTTTTTTGCACGTTTCTTAGCCGGTCCGGCGGTACCATTCTTGACTCTAGACCGTTTGGTGGTCTTTCCTACTTTTATCTCCTCGAACTGACTTCTTTCAAAGTCATCTTTCAAGAATTGTTGGTAAGCAACATCAAAGGCATCCAAATCTATCAACCAGAGGTCCTTGGCACTTCTGGTCAAAAGAAGGTTCAATTCTTCTTCTTTAGTTTCCTTTTGTTTCAAAAGCTTCTCGTACTTTTCTCTTGTCAACGACCAAATAGGCATGCTCAACAAGTAATCATACGATGAGAAAATCGTATCTGGAACATGAACCGCACCATCTTCGACATTATCGTTGGCGTCCTCCTCCTCTTCCTCTTCCTCCTCTTCAACGAAAAGCTCGTTTTGGGTGATTTCATCAGCCAGTGCACTCTCTTGTATCAAAGCTCCAGATTTGGAAAAGCGAGGAAACTTCAACTTTTGCAACTCCTCAACTAATTCAACTCTCTTACGGTTACCCACTTTCAATTCTCTGTCAATGATCATTTTGATGAAACGGGCCTTAGCTGCCAATTGAATCAAAGCCTCCTTCATAATTTGCGAATAGTAGTCCTTTCTCTTCTGATAGTACTCGAGACGAACGTAGTAATATGCATCAATGATGTCGTTGACTTTCTCGAATTTCTGCAATTTACCTTTTTCGTTGAACATAATCATGTTCGAAAGATTGATGTTCTGTATCAATTTGAATCTCTCGTAGAAACCAATCTTGGCAGTTTTCTTCATTTCTTCGTCTGAAAGAGTGATGATAAATTTATGCCCTTCAAGATTCACTTGCTCAGTGTAGTTTTGAATGAACTTCTCGTAATTTTTGTCACTAGCAGTGTTGATCAAGGAGTTCTCAATGAACTCTTTGACATTCTGCGTCCACACCTTGGCAGGAATTTCCGTGATCACAATTGTGTTTTCATCCACCTTTTCGATTCTACCGTACATTTTGTACCTGTCAGGGCCTGCTTCAACTATCGTTCCTTTCCAGTTTCTGAACCAAGGAGTCATCTTCACCATCTCCTCTCCCCGCAACTTTCTTCTCAAATTTGCAACAATATCTTCAGGGTTGAATTGAGGAATGGATGTGGACCAACCAGTCCCAATACCTTCCCCACCGTTGACCAACACCATAGGAATGATTGGAATATACCAATAAGGCTCGACTGTCCTGTCATCATCCTTAATGTAGTCCAAAAGCAAATTGTCTTCCTGCTTGAAAATCGATTTGGTGATTTTGGAAAGCTCGGTGTGAATATATCTTCCTGAAGAGTGATCTTTTCCACCGGCATTTCTGGTACCGAAACCACCATTTGGCTGAAGCAAATAGATGTTGTTACTACCAATGTACTCCTGAGCAAGGCCAACGATAGTTTGCACCAAAGACTGGTCACCGTGATGGTAATTGGAGGTATTGGAGACATAACCTTGAAGATCATTGACTTTGATTTCCTTGGTGATGTTTCTCTTGAAAAAAGTGAATAACACCTTTCTTTGGGCCGGCTTGAACCCATCAAGCAAGTTAGGAATCGATCTGATGTTATCAGCCATGGAAAACAAAATCAACTCCTTGTTGATAAAGTCGTCATACGGAATCGTCTTCAAAGAAGGATCGAGATGAGTTCCCGTTTCGTATCCAGCTAGCCAGTTCTTTCTCTCGTCAGCCTTCTTCTTTGCAAACGCTAATTCAATCAACTCCTTATCACCAGATCTAAGAATGTCAAAAAACTTGATATGGTGGTCCAAATCGTTGAAGTATTTCATCATATCCTTGGCGTCAGAAGTACCCAACCCCTTGTAATATTTCGAGCGGAACTTCACCTTCTTTCCTTCTGTTTCACGGAACTTTTCGTACTCTGGCATGGTGTAGAAGAGCTTGGTTGTCTTATTTTTGAAAAAGACCTTCACAATCGGAGTGATAAATTCCAAAAGGAAACCAGGAACTGACAACAATCCGGGGAAACTTGCCTCAACAAAGTTGATGATTAAACCCTTAATATGCGAACCATCGTAATCTTGATCTGTCATGATCATTATATGGCCGTATCTCAAACCTTTCACACTATCGTATCTTTTCTTGTGTTGCAAACCAACAATTTGCTTCAAGTATTTGATTTCTTGATTCTTCATGATCTGGTCGGTTGTTGCGTCTCTCACGTTCAACAACTTCCCTCGTAATGGGAAACAACCATAGTAGTCTCTTCCAACAACCTTCATTCCTTCAAGAGCTAAAGCTTTGGCAGAGTCACCCTCGGTCAAAATCAAGGTACATTTCTCACTTTCTTTGGTACCAGCCATGTTGGCATCTTCTAGCTTTGGCACAATAACACGGTTCTTTCTTCCTGTGCCATCAGTACTCTTCAAAGCCTTGTCGGCATTGGCTTGTGCAATATCCAAAATCTGTTGGATGAAGTCGGTTTTGATCACCTTTTTGATGAAATCCTCAGACACCACACATGTAGATCCAAATGACGACACTTTGGTGATCATTTGTTCTTTCGTCTGAGAGGTGAAGGCTGGATTTTCAATCAAACAATTGACAAACAAGAACATGTTGTTTCTAATTTGAAACGGCTTGACTTTCGCGTTCTTATGCTTTTTTTTCAAGTAGTCCATTGTTTTGGTCACAATCTGGTCAGCAATGTAGTTGACATGTGTTCCACCGTTGGTTGTGGCAATAGAATTTACGAACGACACCTGATTGAAAGAGGTTTCCGACAAGGCAAACGCAATTTCCCACCGATCGGTCTTCTGCGATACAATAGAAGGAGGCTTTTCTCCAAGAACGGCATCAACTCCGGAAACGGAAGCAGCAGCACCGTTGTTTTCTTTGTTTTCGCTTTCCTTGGCCTTATGCATGGCCTGCACGTACATCTCAACATACGCCTTGAAATCTCTGATTTTCAACTTTTCACCGTTCAAAGAAACAACAATGCCCTTGACAGAACCACTGATATCATAAACTCTTCTTTTCAAGATTCCAAGGATGTCGTCCGTCAATGTTTCGAGGCCAAACTTCTCCAAATCAGGAGTGAAGGTAATCTTGGTATACTCGCCGTTCTTTTTGACAAATTTGGTTATTTTTGGTTTGTTGCAAACACTCATGTTGTTTTGCCAAAGCTGTCTGTATACCTTCTCAGTACCTTTGTCGGCAGTCTCAAGCTCAAAAGATTTCGAAAAGATATTACATAATTTGGCACCGTAACCGTTTCTACCACCGGTGACTTTTTTCTCGTCGTCATCGTAATTGGAAGAGGTCAACAAGTGACCGAAAATCAATTCAGGCACATAAATCTTTTCTTTTCTGTGTATCTCAATCGGAATTCCTTTTCCATCGTTCTCAACTTGAATCACGTTCTGAGCTGGATCGATAACGACATTGATCTTCTTCATTGTTGGATCACGAACCTTGTTATCGGCGGCATTCACCAAAATCTCATCGAATATCTTGAGCAATGCTGGCACGTACGTGACCTGCCTTTGAACCAAGTTGTTCTCATTGTCAACAATCCACATCATTTCCGTGGTAGGCTCGGTAGACCCGATATACTAAAAAACTATGTTAATATTCAATCCTTCGCTAAGCAATGCTAAAAAAAAAGACGCGTCATGTCGCGAATCCATGTTTACTTACAGTATCAGGTCTTTTCAAGATATGCTCCAATTGAGAGAGCTTGACATACCTGTCGCCATCGGAACTCATTCTTTTTTGTATCTTTTGCACTGTTTCACAAATACTTGTGCTTTTGGCTGGTGTACTCCAAAAGTGGCTCCTTCCTGAGATAAAGGTACGAGCTATTGCAAGATGTTTTCCTGGGAAAAATCTACGCATCACCATCTATTTTTTTTTTGTTTGTTTATTTTTCAGATGTTTCGCTTTGCAGCTCCGGGTAAGCAATTTGTGCGAAACGTAGGGTCATGAGTCGATCCAGGATAGTATCACTTGCAAACCTTTCGGGTTGATTGATGAAAAAATAGGAACCCTTTTTGAACCCAAGCTGCGATTTAGCTCGCTATATATGCGTATAGTTTTGAGACTACTATCCAGTTTACTCAGAACTTCCCTTGAGCTTACTTAGAGCTAACACGCTTAGAATAATATGAGATACCCCAAGTTTGTTTCACCGAGAGATTTCGTTTCTTTTTCTGGAGATGCGAAAAATTATTTTATCCGGGATGTTTTTTCTTTTTTTTTTTTTCGCTGGGCCCCGCATATGAGCCCGTCGCAATTTCTATGCCGCGGACAAGCATTGATCCGTAACGTTATGTGGAGCAACACATACTTATCGATACGGGCAGACACAAGTGAACGTAGAATACATATAGAACTGTCAATATTTGTTAAGTCAAACACTATGTTCTACCATGCCATTCAGCCGCGCGCTTATTTATTTAATTTTACCTATGTTCACCAGCCACACTGCCAGCCCGCACTAGCCTTAAGCCGATGAAGGTCCTTGTGGCTGAGCAAATCGCGAAGAAATCAAATGTGAAAAATTCTTCCGATGTAAAGTTGACTTTTTTCTGTCAGCTTCCTCTCTTGCTGTATCAACTTCTAAAATCGGATTTTGCTACTATGGCCACCGACTATCAAAACGCGTAACATTTTCTTGCCAATTGATTCCGGAACATGTCACTCAGAAAACCTTTAGTGCAGCTAGCCTGCAGAGCCAGTGTTTTGGCTAACAATCGTGCCTGTATGCGCTTGCCAAGAGCCGGCTTCTCGTATAAACTTTCCAAAGTCGGCATTTACGCTGGAAGCACCAGAGGCGTAAAATTCTACAGTACCGATGCTCCAAAGCCTGAACCAACTAAAAAGGTTTCTGAAGAGAAGGGTGTTACCACAGAGACCAAAATTCCAAAGGACGAGCCCAAAAAGGCTACTATTTGGGAAAAAGTGAAGCATGAAGCTAATCATTACTGGAGTGGTACCAAGTTGTTGGGATTTGAAATCAAAGTCACCACCAAGTTGTTGTACAAAATGTTGAGTGGATACGAGTTGACCAGAAGAGAAAAAAGCCAATTCAAGAGAACTACCAACGATGTTTTGAGACTTTTACCTTTCTCTGCTTTTGTCCTTATCCCATTTGCCGAGCTTTTGTTGCCAATTGCTCTCAAGGTGTTCCCAAATCTTTTGCCATCCACTTATGAGTCCAAAGATGACGTTAACAAGAAGAGAGAAAAGTTGATTGAAACCAGAAAGAAGACCTCCTTGTTCCTTAGAAATACCATTCAAGAGAACAACCAGCTCATGAACTTGCCTGCAAGAATCTCCCCAGAGCAGAAATATGAATTTGTTGAGTTTTTCCGTAGAATCAACATCATTGATGAAAGACCAACCAATGAGCAAATCGTCAAGGTTGCTTCCTTATTCAAGGACGATGATGTTTTGGATAACTTGTCCCGTCCACAATTGGTTGCTATGGCCAGATATATGGGTCTTACTCCTTTTGGTACTGATAGTTTCATCAGATACCAAATCAGAAGTAAATTGATTAGAGTTGTGCATGATGACAGAGCTATTGTTTACGAGGGTGTGGACTCTTTGACTGTCACTGAACTCAAAATGGCATGTCGTTCTAGAGGTCTCAAGAACATCGACGTTTCCCCAGGTAGATTGAGAGATGATTTGAAAACCTGGTTGGACTTGAGATTTGAGAAGAAGATCCCATCTACTCTTTTGATTCTTAGTTCCATTTACACATACGGTGAGTCTGATGTGAATAACTATTACGATGCGTTGTTAAATGTCCTTTCATCCATTCCTGATGAGGTTTACGATGTCGCAAAGACAGAATTGAGTCTCACTGAAGACTACAAACTGAAATTGAACATGTTGAAGGAACAGGAAGAGTTGATCAAGGAAGAGAATCAACAAGAAGGCTCTATGGGTGTCAAGCAAGTTATCAAGGATGACCAAAGTGTGGAGCAGGCGTCTGAGAAAATTGAAGAGCCACCTGCTGCAGATGCATCTGAGGCATCCCAAGAATCTTCCTTGAAAGAAAAGTCTGCTGCCAAGGAAGAAGTGAAGGCTGAAAAGAAATAGACTTCCAGATTCAAAATCCCATCAAAGCCAATGCATAATAAGCTCTTATATATATAGCCTTATATCTCGATTCAAAGCCCGAAACGCTTTCAATTCCATAGCTTATTGTTTATATTCTAAAGGTTCCAGTCACTATGGGCTTTACGTACATTTGACGCCCAATAGTGTTTTGAACACTCTATTGAGCTAAAAACGATCTCTCTGAGCCGCCAAAGCCAGCTAGTTCATACCAAGAGAGACGGCATTCTATTAGTAATGGTTATTATTATTCTCTAGAAGCAACTACGTGAAATTGACACCGGCAAATTCTTCTAAAAGTTACATCACGGATCTTTGGGATCGCTTGGCTAATTGAGAGTTCAACAGTTCAACAACAGTGTCTGCTCATATAGCGGACTAGACTAACAATGCCAAAGTGTATGCTCCCTTACACATTTTTCTGTATTAGCTTGTTTGCAAGATTCAGATCTCAGTTGAGCAGTCAAACTTTGATACAAAACAAATTGCCCAAAAAAAGAAACGATGAGATAAAAGCCCTGTGTGTGTTTTAGTTTTGTACACACTTTGTACCAACTAAAAGATATTTAGCTATTTAGACAGTGAACCTTCTCTAGGGAAACAGATACAAGTGGATCAAAGATCCAATAAGCCACGTTTTGCTTAACAGTGGGTTGCAGTGGATGGTACTAGTTTCTTCTGAGTATCTAGCTGTGTTTGAAACTGCATGTATAAAATCAATGCACCACCAAAGAAATCAATCATGATACACGTTAAGCAGTTGGAGTAGGATCATTAGGATATGTTTTATTAATTGAAGCTGTGATATGCTACTTAAATATGTGAAATTAATCAGTCGACTAATCAATAGTTGACTTATAAATGTGTGGTATGTTGGCTGTTTTTGTTTCGCGTGATGAGCATCGAGTGCAGTAGGAAAGTAATAGGCTGACGCCATGAAACTCGTTTGATGAGTCCAAAGAATTAACAAATAGCAGAAGAAGGAGATAAAGAATGTGAGGAAAAAAACAAGAAACTAAAAATGCGAATGCGAGAAGAATTGAACGAGAAATTCTCAAATTGAGTTGAAGCTTTAATAGGATGAAGAGAATTGAATGGTGAGATATACGAGAGCCAGTCTTGCGTAGTCAGAAGTTTCAAAGTAATTAGTAGACGTTTCTCACTTGTTGACTGTTCATGTTGAAATGTCTCAAGTTCTCGGAACTTACAGATACTTTGAGGTTTTTGTGAATGTTTGGAGGTTGAGCCAAACAGCTGATTGTGGATGCAGGACCACTTGGCAACTTAACTTCCTGCATTTTGGTGTGAGACTTTTTCATCACCTTGCTTTTCATGTTAGTCAAAGGAGACAAAAGTTTAGATGCTGCGGAGCTTGTACTACGTAATGAAGAGTTGGAAGATATTCTGTAAAGCTGAGGAGAGCCATTGCCAGACATCTTTGGAGACGAGTTTCTCGAAGTGATTCTAGCAAGAATATTCTTGGGAGATGAGAAAATAGAGGCAGGCTTGACACCCTGTTTTTTCGCTGCGTTAGCCAAATAGCTGGAGATTGGAGAGTAAGAAGATGCACCAACGGCATTAGGAGGCTCCACAAAGCTGAAATCTTCCTCCAACATTTTTCTAGTAAAAGAGCTTGTTGAGCTATTATTGAGTGAGTAACTAGAGGAAGCATTAGAGCTAGACTGATAAGTCGACGCAGAGTTGGTCAAGGAAGGCACTGAGTAAGATGACTTGGCGGCAGAAGGAGGAGCTGTTGTAGGTATACCGCTATCAGCCTTAACAGGGGATGCCAACGATGATACCGAAGAGTTGTTGGAAAGTGACTGTGATAATGTCGAGGTAGTTGGAGAAGTGGAGATTGAAGATTCACTGAAAGTCGATGATGATGCCGAGGCTGGAGGACACAACATTTTCTTCAATGAGCTGATGGATGCTGAGTGTTTCAACGATTTCAACTTTGGTCTTGCTAGCTGCGACAATTTCATCTGTTCTTGTTTTTGCTGTTTTTTCAACATTTGCTCTTTTTCCTTGAGTCTCAATTTAGCCTTTATTGGCAGCAAGAATGGTTCGAAAGAATCGTATAGGTCATCAATTGTAATTTTCAAGTCCCAATCCAAATAGCTGAGCACTTCCACTTCGATGACGTTCAACTCTTTTATAGACAACAAACCACTGCTGTATCTGGCCCAATGCTTATTTAAAGGAGATGAATCGTTAACATATTTGGCAGTCAAAATCAAACACCCGACAAAGATTCTATGATGGGTGGTCTCAATCCCATATATTTGATCACTTGGCAAAATTTCTTTCAATCTATTCAAGTAGACTAAGGTTGTCATTAAAGTTGGGACTTGAACGTTGGAGTATCTTATTAGATTGATGATGAATGACTTCAAAGATATTGGTCTCTTCTTTGATGGTGATGCTGGTGGAGAAGGATACTTGGACACAGGCTCTTCTGGAGTTTTCACCTTTATGATGGATTGAGTTACGGTGACAAGGTAGTCAACCATTTCGGTTGTGACATGCTTTCTAATAAAGATGTCCAAAGCCTCCTTATTTGACATAATGGTTATTGTGTGTTAAAAGGTATCGCAGTTGTTATAGGAAGTAAAAACAATTATTCTTGCTAGAGAGAAGAGAAGATGAGATAGATCGAGAAATTTAATTTAGGGAGACAAAAAAAAGTGAAGATATGGTATCATATATAAGCGACTTTGGTCCGCGAAACTTTTATTATGGAGAATAGCAAGCACAAGGCGACGGATATGGGAAAGCAAAAAATAGAAACAAAGGCACAAAATCCAATAATTGATTTATAAATAAACACCGTGAGAAGCTAATATAGGGAAAAGCCTATGGCGACAGTTCAGCTAGCACGGACTCAATTTTGATATTTGGAGAATTTACCGATGTTTATACTAGCTGCCAGTATACTGATCTTTTGATTCTCCCTATGAAATTTCGATAATACTGAAATGTTGATGAGTTGAGGTACCGTCTCTGAGGAGGTATTTTTTCTGCAATGTTTCACTATTTTTCGTTTAAAAGAGTGATAGTTGATGGTATTATATGCACGATTGAACTATAAAAAATGTATGACATATTCAAAATTCACATCACGCTTTTTCATCATCAAGAAGCTTAGATCTTGCAAAAGGTTGTGAATATGCCTGGAATATGATACATCTTGATGAAGACTCGCTATATGAATCATATATTGCGTCTGTTTTTATTTACACACCGTACAGTTCAGTTGAGTACCATACTCAAAGCTTTTCCACAGTGATGCCCTCCGCGGCAGTAAAGTTCAGCGTTTTGGGACGTGCATAATTATGCATACGTAATGTTTCAAACATTTTCTATCATGTCTCATCCCTCATCCCCCTTTCCCCACTATTTTCATGCTCCTTGCAATATCTTTTATGTGATCAAAAGAGTAGAATACTGTGCATTGGTATTATTGCAGGTATTATTACAGCCAACACTAACATAAAAAGAAGAATAACTAGCGAGGTCTTCTTGATTAGCCAGTTTGTTTAGAGATTAATATATCACGCCCTTTTTAATGCCGACAAGCAATGGTCTAATGGTATCTTTTACTGAGCGTCAGATGGGTGAATCAATTACGCTATGAAAGTGCTGGGTGTCATTACTTTTGTAGCCGCTACGACTTAGAGAGATCTATCATCACACACTTTTTTTTCCTCCCAACTCGTCGCTTATAAAGCAATTTCCTTGAACATGAAGAGTATAGCGTTTGATTTTTCTCCTTTTCCTTCCACGGCCACATTAACAAGGGACTGCCTAGCAATGTTTTTAACAAGCCCAGATATACCGCAGCTGACAGTTCTGTCTCATCATAATTTCGCGTAGTGCGCAGGTGAGATTTGTTAGCCTCTATGTGTGCATTCGATAATAATTTGGGGGTTTATTGATTAAAAACTGAAAATTTCAGCGTCGATAGCTTTTATTACTGCAAAAACCTTAGTTAATCAACTGGCTATATATCGCGGCTCTCGTATGCAGATTGATATCATTTTCGTCTATTATTCAAGAATTTTCACTGTAGCCTCATGTCTTATCCAGCCGAGCCTCTTCACTATTTAGAGGCTTGACTGACGCCTTTTAGTGCAGAGACAGTCTATATTGGGTTCTCTTTTGTCGTTACTTCACGTCGAAAAGCAATTGCCGTGGAAGAGCCTTTTCATTAGTGTGGTTCTCATATTGTCTGCGTAGCACTAATTTATGCAAAGCCACAATTATCACCACACTGTCCAGTCATTTTCAAATATATTCATGTCACGCACAGATTACCAGCAGCTTAGAGTCTATATATGCACATATTTTATAACAGAGCAAATATATCAGTACTTTGACTCTTGACAGATAATATTTCGAAGAGGTTACCCGCTTGAAAACTAGTTTGTTCTTATGGTCTTCACATGAAGCTTTATGTTGTCGTTAGAATTGTTCTGTCTTGCTTGATGTTATATAGTATTTTTGCTAGAGAAATGGATGCGAGTACCCAAAAGGCTGTCTTTTCTCATATTTAAGATAAGAGATAGGCATGGGAGAGGAGGAGGGGGTATAGGTATAGCATAGCTGTATAAAGCAAGAAAGGTAATAGAGCTGAAAAAATGGAGATGTTTTTAGCCTAGGTAATAGGGTTAACATGAGATGTTGGTGAATCTTTGGGTATTTTGTACACCCAATATCTTTTGATCTCTAACCCTTCAGCTGCCGTTCATTCTAATGTTATATTTTAGGCAATTATATAGGATCTTATACTCTCAGATGCTCTAGATTCTCAATGTAAATCGATTGAGGGATTCTCGCTCCAATGTTGACGACCATTAGCATTACATATTGGGAGCACTCCACCAATATTCTTCCTGGTAAAGATTTTATGCCGTGCAGCTTTTCCTTCTTTGATTATTATATATACCGTCACAAACGCGTGTTAAACTTTATACAGTAGTTTAAAATGCTAGAATGAAATACTTGATATCTATATATCTATCTATCTATATATCTATATATCTATCTATTTCTCTATCTATTTATCTATTTTAAACACACTTTGATAAATAGATGGCCAGGTTCTGAGAGAGTGATAACCCATAAATAAAGTCTGGGTCGGTTGTTTTATTTAAAACTCTTTGGCGCGGAAAGAAACCATGAAAAGGAAACTGCCATTGAATGCTGTAACTAAAGCAACTGCCAGGACGCACCATACGCTACAGTCTAGAACCTGCCGTCATGACGGAACTAAGAGAACGGGAAGCACGCCGTGTCCAGCGGATCCTTTTTTTGCATTATGCATTGCATATTATGCATCAGCTACATATATCTGCATTTATCATGCATAACATCTGCCCAACTTGAAAAATGGTATCATTCAGAAAATTCATACTTTCTCATCGAGAAGAAATTTCACTCTCCACAACTTCAGCTGAGATAGATTAAGGCCGTTATTGACTGGTTCATTCAATATTATGTAAAAGTGAAAAGAAAAAAATTCACTAACAATTTATCTTTTTGTATTCATGTAGTTGGTGACAACCGTATTGAGTTCACGACGACCTGATAACAAATGACGAAAATTCTCAGAATGTATTGAAAAAACTCAATAAAGAAGATCCGAGCGATGAGTTTAGCTGCTTGTTTGGCTTCTTAGAACCATTGTGGGATATCTTCTTCTTTACCAGTACAAATTCAATTTGAAGCCCATACTGCATTCAGTTAGACATATCCAGGGGCTGACTACAACAGTGTTGTCTCTGGAAGCAAAAGACTGGGAAGGTTTCCCTTTCTTTTTGCTCACACACTGTTTTTCGGTGCACTACATCAATAGTCAAATTATGGATATTTTCGCTGTAACTCACGGAGTGAATTTCGGGACCTCTCGGACGGTTTTGAGTCACTCATAAAAGATAAACCAATCATCTGGAAGGATATCACAATGATATTAGTGTACTAGGCCTTGGCGATTGAGACAACTCAGTTATTATTGTGCTGACAAATCCAGTCGGGTACTTTCATCTACCGAATCTGTTACTTCTCTGTACAAGCGTATTCAACCTAGATTTACAACTTGGATCCACTGGATCTGAAACATCAGGTGAACAAATAAATATGCGCAAATTTGAAATGATTTCGTAGCCAATGGTCTTGCCATCAAGTTAAAGATGAAAAGACCCTATAATTGAAGGCCCTTTAAGAATAATAGGAACGCTCTTATCATAGCGTATAAGCCATTGGGGCGCAGCGATCAAAAAAACGGAATGGAAAAGTTACTCATAATGTTAGTCTTCCCTGAGCTTTTCCGTATCAAAATTAGGTCAGACCAGAATTGAAAATCACTTGCAAAGGATTTACTGGGGTGATCCTCCGCATGTACATTCTCAATCAAAAAATCAGCGCTCTGACCAATGATTATTGCTTGATAAGGAAAAGAACGTTACCGCGTTTGATTTAGCGTAAACTAATTGTGATTGACCTACTTTTGAAGCCTACTATATTATTTATGCTGGAATAAGCAGAAATGTCTCTTTATCGTTAAAGAATTACAGTGAAAAAAACGATCAACATTTGTCTTAATCGACTTAAAGTTCGATTCTTTTCTATTTTTAACCAATAGTCACTACTGTCGCAATTACACCGTATCCTATCGATATTGATCTAAAAAGACAATAACTTAAAATTGAAATACCCTAGAAATAGTGATCAGAATAATTAGAATGGTCCTTTCTACAAAGCAAGATCAGCGGGTATTCGAACTGACTATTAGTAAACTTGGGGGAAGAAAAGGGGAATGGGGGTTAGTAGCTTGCCAAAGAGTCGCTATTTTTAACAAATGCTTTATCTCAACTTTATGAGCTAGACTGTAGGGCCTTAGCTCTGTCGATGATATATCCTGATAAATATTGATCCATAAACCCATCTTGATTTTAGTCAATTTTATCAGAATTTTCAAGATAAGTCGCAATTTTTCCATCACTGCAGGAGATAAGGAGCTGCTTATAGATGACAACATAAATTTAGACCAGTCGTGAAAGTTTGTCATAATGCCAGCCGCGACTGAAAACTGATAGAAAGAGAAGGTCAGTGTGCGACTTTCTTTTCACAATGTACCTTTTAGTAAAGAAAGTGTCAACGTTTGTAGAAAAGCGCCAAAAACGGAATCTTCCAAAAGCTCTTTTCGATAAGGGATAGCCCTAAAATGTTTTTTTTGGGTAAATTTTTAGCCAAGTATGGCCAGGTTTGGTAAAAAATAAAGACATGCATATAGCACAACAACCGCGAAAAAAATCGTCATTATCGACTATTCTCACACAGTAACATTGAGCTAGAGAGAACTTTTATAGAGAAATCATTCATTGACCAACGCAACTGGGTATAAATATCACAAGAAATCTGCTACAGATTCACATTCGAAACAACCTTTCTTTCTCTTACATTCCTTTTGAAAAAATATTTCATACAACAATAACAATATACACTTGTCTCTTCAGTCATTCGCTTTAATCAAACAGTCGCTCTTCAAACATATATATAAATTTACTTACAATGTCTAACGGAACTGTCACTATTTACACTACCTACTGTCCATTGTCTGCCACTTTGACCATCGCTGGTAACACTATTGTTACCTCCGGTTCGGTTTCTTATGAATACACGGTCCCTGCCAGTACCAGTTCTTACGCCAACATCTCCTCGAATGGTACTTACATTGCCTCAAATGCTGCCGCTGGTATATCCGCTAACAGCATCCTTGCTGGTACCTTCGTCGGTGCTATGGCTCTCGGTGCCGTTTTGTTGTAATCAGGCTCTTCTTACTGTTCATACCCCAGTTTTTCTATTGTAGAATATTGATAAATATAATACCACTTTGCTCTTTCCTCACTTTCCATAATTAGCGTAATCCGATCGAATCTTTATTCTCAACTTTCTTTTAAAGCATCAAAATTGTCCGTCTTTTTTAATCAAAAGCTGCCATTTCTATTTCCTCGTTTTCCGCAGTAATAAAATTGTGTCAATATGTACGATGGTCAATACTTGAAAAAAAACTAATCGCACATACATCAATGAGAAATTGAGCGAAACTCATACAGCATTACTGTAAAATATCTATTTCCCCGTACATCCCTCAATCCAAAATGGCGCGTTTTCGTAGACGTTGCTTAGCGACCATTTTCTCACTGGCAAGGCTCCCAAGTGAGTGTGTAAGTTCTTTGTTTCCCAAAGTTCTATACCAGCCCATCCTATCATGATAGCATTATCGGTACAAAGTGCAGGATCAGGAAAGTCAAACTTCTTTATAGGGGTGACATTCAATAACTCATCCTTCAAAAGTTTTCTCAAATAAAGGTTGGAACCCACACCTCCTGAGCACACAAATTGAGTAATGTTTGCGAGTTTCTCTGGATTATTTTTGTATACCACCTTAATTTTATCAATAATATGAGAGAATATGGCCTTTTGGATTTGATACCCATATGATCGTTTTATTTGCGCCTCTTCGTCCGTGTTTATTGCCCTATGTTGTGCTTTCATTGCCTGTTTTACGCAGTTGAGAAATGGAGTGAATGAAAACGCCTGTAGATTAACCCTACCGCTTTTATTCTTCAAAGGCAAAGGCAACGATATAGGATATTTTTCACTTAAATGCTCCAACAGGTCTATTGTTGCATCATCAATAGCCTTTTCATCAAAAACGTATTTCTCCAACTCTTTTCCCATCATAATTCCCTGCATTCCTATCTCTCGTGCGCATTTATCTAGCGAGTCTCCGGCTGCTATGTCCAATGACTCAGCAAGTATTTCATGCTCGAGCAAATTTTTGGAAAGAACAAGGATAGTGTGACCGCCACTAGCTAATAAGCTCAAAAATGGAAATCGAGGATTTTCTCCGTTGCTTTTCATTCTGGCAACTAGTAAATGCCCTAACATGTGGTGCACACCAACCATTGGAACATCCCAAGCGGTGGCTAATCCTTTAGCTACTTCTAGACCTACCGTGAGACATCCTGGCATACCAGGACCTCGTGTGACACATATCAAATCAGGTGGGTTCATGCTGTTAAGGCCATGCTTGACCGTTATTTCTTTAACTAATGGTGCCAAAGAATTCTGATGATGTAGGTGGGCCTTGAATGGATTTACACCGCCTTCTGACACAGAGTCAAGCGTCCTTTTAAGTTGTTCTACTACTTTAGGCGGCTGGTGAACATCATGGCGGTCCAAAATGCTAACACACGTATCGTCACAAGAAGTTTCAATCGCTAGTACTTTGTAATGGCGTATAATCGATGCAATGTGTCTGAACTGGCTGTTCTTTCGAGTAGTGACTTTGATTGGGTTTGAGAACATTTTATTGTAGCAAATATGGTGTCATTATTTATAGTTAACCTCGGTATCGCTTTGGCCAACTTGTCAACTATCATTGCAAGAGCCGTTTAATGGGTCATCACACCGTTGATTCATGTCAGTGAAATATCTTCCATAGTGCCACAGAAAAAAAATGTGACTTTCGTAGGGTAATTCGGCTCAGGAAACAGTTGAAAATTTTTTTTGATGATTCTCAAAAAAATTTCAAAGATTGAAAGGTTAACATCAAAGGTGCAAGATCAATTCATTAGGAGCGTCTTCTGTATACTATAAGTCAGCGCTGAACCAAAAAATCAATACTGAACTCATCATGGAAGACACTGAAGCCGAAAAGAACATTGAGATCTGGAAGGTCAAAAAGCTTATCAAGCGTTTACAGGATGCCAGAGGTAACGGTACCTCAATGATCAGTTTGATTGTTCCACCAAAAGGTCAAATTTCGTTTTTACAGAAAATGTTGACGGATGAGTACGGAACTGCCTCCAATATTAAGTCCAGAGTCAACAGATTGTCGGTTTTATCCGCCATTACGTCGACTCAACAGAAATTGAAATTGTACAGCAAAGTGCCACCTAACGGGTTGGTCATCTATTGTGGTGACGTGATAACAGACGAAGGAAAGGAAAAGAAGTTGAATATAGATTTTGAGCCCTTCAAGCCTATCAACACCTCCTTGTATCTCTGCGACAACAAATTCCACACCGAGGCTTTGTCTGAATTGTTGGACTCGGACGAGAAATATGGGTTCATTGTCATGGATGGTAATGGGGCTCTTTTTGGTACTCTTTCAGGAAACACCAGAGAAGTTTTGCACAAATTTACAGTTGATTTGCCAAAGAAGCATGGTCGTGGTGGTCAGTCCGCCGTCCGTTTCTCCAGATTGAGAGAGGAAAAGAGACATAACTATGTCAGAAAGGTCACGGAGGTGGCGGTGCAAAATTTCATAACCAACGATAAAGTCAACGTCAACGGATTGGTGTTGGCAGGTTCTGCTGATTTCAAGAATGAGTTAAACAAATCTGATATGTTCGACAACAGATTGCAGGCAAAGGTGATTAAGATTGTGGACGTTTCTTATGGTGGAGAGAATGGATTCAACCAAGCCATCGAATTGTCTGCCGAGGCCTTGTCTAACGTCAAATTCATTCAAGAAAAGAAATTATTGGACTCTTATTACGAAGAGATCGCCCAGGACAGTGGAAAGTTCTGTTACGGTATTGACGATACGTTGAAGGCTTTGGACTTGGGTGCCTGTGAGATTGTCATAGTCTACGAAAATTTGGAGACCATCAGATACGTTTTGAAGGACAGCGAAGGTAATGAGGTCATCAAATTCAACAAGCCACCAAGAGAAGGTGAAAAAGAAGACAAGGAATACCTTATCGACAAGAAAACCGGAACTGAAATGGAGGTTGTTAGCGATCAACCTTTGATTGAGTGGTTGGCCGAAAACTACAAGAACTTTGGTGCCACCTTGGAGTTTGTCACTGACAGATCCTCGGAAGGTGCCCAGTTTGTGCAAGGGTTTGGTGGTATAGGTGCATTATTACGTTACAAGGTCAACTTTGAGCATTTGGCAGACGATGAAGATGACGACGAGTATTTTGACAGTGATGAGGATTACATTTAAGTCATATTCTTTACCATGGTTTTTTTTCTTTATATTTTCCTTGCTCGTGATTCTAGTAACCTAAGGTATATACAATTTGATGTTCATTACTATTACAGATGATTCAAAGTAGAGTGTGTAGAAACTTGAGTGTGTGACAAAGTCATATGACAAGTGACTGGCATCATGTTCTCAACAATTTTGGTAACTGCAGCTATTACCAGGGATAGTGACCGCCCGAAGGCAATTCTACGCTAATTCCACGCCACAGCAATTAACCCCCCAATCACCAAACTAAATTCCGTGCACCCCCTGTTCACATGATGGATTATTTGATCATTTTTTTCTTTGTTTTTCCCGCTAAAGATGTCAACGGGATGCCTTGATATAGCCCCCCATCGAAAAATGATCATCATTTTGAAAGTATAAAAGAACCCTCGTCCGCAAAAATACTTGGCAATGAGGCATCTCTTTACGCAAAAATTACACAAAAACTCGACTAAATATCCAGAACCTTCATCCAATTAATCTTATTAGTTAAGGTATTAACATTCAGTTTGCTTTTACCGGGATACATATCTATCTTTCAATCTTTTCATAAATATCCTACCATATTGCGATGGCAAATAACGGAAGCGAAGATAGCGAGTCTGGCCCTGCAACCCCCGAGTCAACAAGCCCAAAAAGCATTGCTCCAAGGGAGTCTGTCGATATCAATGAAGGCTCTTACCCCATAGGAAAAGTGAAGGTCTTATGGGCTAAGTCAAAGGTCTATGTGCATCCGACCAAATCAAAAAAAGACAATATTCCCGGAGTTTTGTCCCTCTGCAAGGAGCACGGGACAACCAATAAGGATATTTACGTTTCGTGGTCGCCGGAATTCATGATTGATCCTGCTGATCTAGAGATTCTCAACCAATGCGATATCAAGACCAATGTGGACGATCCGCTACAAAAAAATTTGTCCCACGATCAGCTTGTCTATGCGCGGCTGAAGAAGAGGACAGACTTCTTTGTCAGCAAGGACATAATCAGTGCTTTTGGATCCTATTCTTTTTCTTTAAAGATCTCAAATATCTACTCCATTCAATCAAGAACCCCCAATCTTGGCTGGTGGTGGGGATCCATTGTTATCCACTCCAAGACTCAGACAGAGACGTTGCCGGTGCTTTTTTTCCACGATGACGAGTCTCCAAGCACAGTGAGACACCAGAATATGAAAAACAAGGAGTTTAACCCGTTTTCTAGCTCAAATCCAGGAGAGTTGTTTTTTGGGGGAGACCAGTTTTTTGAGGCCTTGCAAAAGTACTGTGTTGTTGAGAAATCTAGTCTTGAGGGTTCGATATACCTTATCAACCCTGAATCTGACGACCTTCGGGCCTTTTCGCCCCTTAGTGTCACCGAGGATAAGGGGAAACTGCAGGTGAACCCTGCGGAGTCCCTCAACAAGTTTTTGACCAATGCAAAATGGACGCTTTTGGAGTCGTTGGCAAAGCTTTCTGTTATGGCTAAAAGCAATGTCTCGTCGGTTTTGGAAGATAGCCCTGCGCTTGTCAAACAGCTTCTCAATAAGCCTGAAGTGAAAAGGGTAAGCGAGGAGTTTGACAGCTCACGTATCTATTTGGCCAAATGGGCCCTCAGTATCCAAGAGGAGGCTGAGAAAAACAAAAAGAAGTATGTTTTAGACGACAGTTACCGCCATTTGATAACTTCTGAGTTGGGAATTCCATCGTTGGAGCAGCTTACACCTTTAGAAATTGAGAAGGCTCAAAGACGCAAGGAAGTGACTAAAATCGAATGGGACTCTTTCTTTGACTCCGCTGGGAGATTGTCAATCACTGTTGACGAAGTTAAAGAGCGTATCTTTCACGGAGGTTTAAATTCTGCGGTTCGTTCCGAAGCATGGTTGTTTTTGCTTGGAGTATACCCTTGGGATAGTTCCTCCTACGAAAGAAAGCAGATATTGAAGACATTGAACATTGACTATAAGACATACTTGGCTAAATGGCAGAATGACGAAGAGCTCAAACATTCAGCCTATTGGAAAGACCAGAAATTTAGAATTGAGAAAGACGTCAACAGAAACGACCGCAATGTCTCCATATATGCCGAAAACGGCAGCAAGGAAGAGGACGACCCTTCTCTGGGCGATTTTAATGTTTCAAAAATATCCAACCCTCATTTGGCCAATCTTCGAGAGATTCTTCTCACTTACAACCTGTACAACGAAAATCTCGGCTATGTACAGGGAATGTGTGACTTGCTTTCGGTGATATACTACACGTTCCAAGATAACAGTCTTTCGTTTTGGTGTTTTGCGAAATTCATGGAGAGAATGGAAAGAAACTTCCTTAGAGATCAAAGTGGAATGAAGACGCAAATGGGGACCTTGAATGAGTTAGTATCGTTGATGTTCCCTAAGTTGTTTCTTCATTTGGAGAAATGTGATTCCATTAATTTGTTCTTTTTTTTCAGAATGCTTCTCGTGTGGTTTAAGCGTGAATTCTCTTTTGACGACGTCATGAGAATCTGGGAAGTCTTCTGGACTGACTACTACTCCTCACAGTTCCATTTGTTCTTTGCTTTGGCCATTCTCTCAAAGAACGAGAAAATCATTATGCAGCATTTGTCTCAGTTTGATGAAGTGCTCAAATACATGAATGATCTTGCTTTGACTATGGACAAAGACGATCTTCTTGTGAGAGCTGAACTTTTGTTTTTGAGATTCAGAAAGATGGTGGAGGTGATTGATCGTGGGGTGCTAAACGATAAATTGAATAGCTTGAGATTAGAGGAGATCGACAAGGCGAAGAGCAAAAGACATCCAGAAACCAGCTTGCCTCATGTTTATGATATCAACGATGATTTGCGTTTGTTGTTAAGCAGGGAGATTGTTATTCAGAAGGAGAAAGAAAGGGATCCTAATGAAGCTACTACGTGAGAAGCCACTTTAGTTGTTCACATATATATGTATATATTGTACATTTATACCGAGTCAGTAAATACGCAGTTCCTCATGTCTGCTAAGGTAGCATTTGTTTGCATTTCAGTATATAGTATAATTCATTGTGATTTGTCAACGCATGTGGCTAACATGGTGGAAATAACGTTCAAAAGCTGGCTATTCTCACACGCTGCGTTGATTCGTTCCTTGTCGTTCAACTGCTTGTTGACCTGATTCTCAGACTGGTGTGACCCTTCTTTGAGGAGCACCAATATCCTGAAGCGCGGAGGCAAACACCGTTCTAACCTCACCCTGATTCCAAGACCAATAAGTGTAGCCAATGAGCAATGGTTTATCGTCGGCGTTATTTTGATAGTAACTTCTACAAGCCCTTTTTTATCTTCACTATAGTAGTTCAATGATATGTCGCTGAGATTAATCACACCTAATGATGCTAACGATAAGGGATGTTCGGGATCCGATATGTTAGCAATCAAATCGTATATCTCTAAAGCATCTATTTCATCTTCCGCCTCATCTTCACTGGCATCATCGCTTGTCAGATTGAGAGAAGCATCGTCCGAATTCTCCGCCAAGCTGTGACTAGCTTCGTCAAGTGATAAGTTGAAACTTGGTGGGTTGTCATCAAGGAACTTGAAACCTCTCTCTTTGATGCCTCGTCTCGTTGGGAGCAGTGAGGTATCATAAACTATTGGGTTAGCATTCAATAGGTCGCTCGACATCGTTGCTATTAAAACTGGTTGCTTGCTTTCACAAATCACACCCTATGGAAATGTTTCAGTAAATGATTTGAAGAAAGCAATTCAATTTCAAATCTAAATTTCTGTGATTTTCTTAGGGATTGATCAACCGTTGTTCACGTGCAGATAGCGGACTTACCTGAGTGACAGAAGCGAAATGGCTGAAGATGAGCTGCTGTTGTTGGGTGACTAATAGTGGATATGCCTTGGGTAACTGAATATGCCTTTCAAGTGAGTGACCTGCTGAGAGGGGGTCCCCAGTGGTAATTTTCTTTCTTTTTTTGGTCAATAGATAAGAGAGTACCTCAAAAATGTGGTCGGGTTGTACAATATTATTTGTTACTTTCCTCATTAGCTACTAAGTGTCGCCTCACTATACCATGTAGATTTTACAGAAGAATAACCTGAATATCCGACGGCCAGATCTCTGGGGCCGGTAAAATACGTATCTTCCATCTTCTTATGCATCAAGAAATGTTCTGAACATGTCTTTCGCGGTTTTTTCCTCAAGCTTATTTTCTGACGGATTTCTCTCGGGGTAGATTGAATTCGGGCCCGATCGAAGATTCTGTTTGAGAGTACTCTGAAGTACCTTTTTCTAGAATGCCAGTACAGGATACGTCTCTAATGACACTTTCATATAATAAAAGGTAGGCTGTAGTAATAAAGCAGTACCGGAAGGTACACAAATCGCTGATTTCAGTCGACGAAAATTGTGAATGTCAGCTGTAATGCCCGCCAAATTGTGACAAAAAGGAGGCCATCTCCGGCTTAATTGTTAGAGTCTATGAACGAGTATGATGCACGCTGTCTGTAGTAACACTTCTCAGACTGAAATCTGGCTTGAGTTCTTATGATCTATTTGATCTGCCTTTAAAAAAGGAAAAACAGTAACGCTCAATATCAACATGGGCTTATAACAGTGAAAGCCACGGCAGCCAAAATCAGCTCAGATAAGACGGCGAGATACAAATTGGCGGCCATGATTGCTATCGGCTGTAACTTAACTTCTAGAAGAGTAACAATAACCTCGCTCGATAGGGACGCCCTTTTCGATTCGGATGGCCCACATGAACAAAGTAAAATTTTTTACGCACCTCTTAACACCGATTTAGGATTTTTCGAATTGCATAAATACTCCAAGATCAGTACACGAAAACCATACTAAAAAACATAAACATGGAATGGCAATTGTCAGCATTTTCAATCTTTGAAGGTAATTGGAACCGCGTCTATCCAAGAAACATTCATCAGAAGGATTGATATCACCTTAGATCACAGTGTAAAGCATGCATCCTACGACCAAGAGATTTGGTAATCCGGCCAGTTTTTCCCGGAAATTGGCGAACAATAAAAAGCCGAGATTCAACGGAGATAACCAAGGTGCCGCCCGTAAGGCAGACGGAACCGAGAAAATAATCAACGTCGAACTATCTCAGGAACAACAAAACTTGAAAGACAGAATATTATCGTTTTGCGCTACAAACCTCGAAAACTTTAAGAAAGACCAGAAAACATCGTTGTTCATCATCAAAGGCGATGCAGGCACAGGTAAGAGTGTGATTTTGAACTCGTTGTTTAACGATCTCCAGCAACGATCCAGAAAGTCTGCCGTTGACAATGACGTGATCAAAGGGACCAAAAACTATCTTGTTGTCAATCACCCGGAGATGTTGAAATTGTACTATCGGATTGCTAAGAGATTTCCTCATCTAGTGAAAACGGATTTAGATCGCCCAACCTCGCTAATCAACCGCTTGCATAAAGAACAGAAAATGGCAGACATTATATTGATCGACGAGGCTCATTTGTTGCTCAGCAGGAAGGATGCATACAAAAAGTTCTATCAAAACAACCAGCTTGAAGAATTGATGAAGCTTGGGAAGGTGTTGGTGTTGGTGTTTGATGCCAAGCAGACGCTTCGATTTGGATCGTTCTGGACTGAAGACGACGATAAAAATGGAGCTTCTTTGAGCTCATTCACCAAAGACGTGGAGCGTTGCGAGACATACGACTTGAAGGAGCAGTTCAGAGTTACGGCCTCGCCGGATGTCCAGGAATGGATCTACCAGTTGTCGGTGAACAAAAAAATTCTTCCCCACCCAATAATAGATCAGCTCAGAAGAGAAGGCGGAGATACAACTGCGTTTGAGTTCAAGATCTGGGATAATGCCCTTGAAATGTACAAGGCCATCTGTGAGAAAAACGAGCAGTTTGGCGGACAGTCGAGAATGTTGTGCACGTATGACTTTCCTTACAGACTTGGAACCAAAGATTGGTTTGTCACATGCGGAGACTTTAAGCTCAGATGGGATCGCTACAAACCGTACATAGAGACCCCGTGGCAGATGAGAGAGGACACGATTGACGAGGTGGGGTCGGTGTACACGGTTCAGGGGTTTGATTTGCAGTATGCGGGGGTGATTTTGGGCCGCAGTGTGGGGTACGATCCTGTGAAAGATGAGCTCATAATCAAGACGGACATGTATGAAGACAACGCGGCGTACACAGGGAAGAAACAGATCGCGGATGTCGAGCTAATGAAGGAGAAAATTGTTTTGAATTCTATCAATGTGTTGTTGACACGCGGAGTCCGAGGGTTGTATATCTATGCGTACGATGAAGCGTTGAGGAAGAAGTTGAACAGTATTTGATTCCACAATGGAAATGCAGATATCTATCGCAGAGAGGGCCGCATAGAGAGCGTATATATTTGACTTAATAACATATAAAGCTTTGATGATCGATCTACCTGTACACGCATTCACACTGAGTACCAAAGCGAAATATCAAAAATAACATACATTCATACATAGATGTACATAAACATATGAACTCAATTATACTCTAACACAAACATCAAATCAAACAGATCCGTTTAACAAGGCCTCAATGGCTCCTTGAACACTTCCCCCGCTTCTTCTTAACGCCGTGACGTTTCTATCAAAGTCCGTGAACCCCATTTCGTTCAATTGCCTGAGCTGCTGCTCGTATCTTTCCTCAGGAGGACGAGTGTCTGCAGGAGCAGCAGCAGCAGCAGGCAGAGCGCCTCCAAACATAGCACTCAACAAACTTGGGTCAAATGCTGGGAATTGGGGCTGCCCGGAAGCCCCTGTGCTGTTAGCAGGAGGGAAGGCTGGAAGCCCGCCAGGAAACATTGCAGCAAAAGGATTTGCTGCAGGAGGGTTAGTAGCATTACTTCCAGCAGTAGCATTAGTAGAGCTGTTAGCTTCAGCAGCAGCAGGCGTAGCTGCACCAGGAGCTGGGAAAGTAGAGGCTGGGTTGCCTGCAGCGCCTCCCATGGTTCTTTGGGCATTCATCATGGTTCTCATCATGTCTCTATTGGTGATCATCTGTCTAAAGCCATCACTTTGAAGAAACTGTCTAGCAGAAGGCCCAAGGGCTCTCAAATTAGGGTCTGCGTTGATGAGGGAGTCCACAAAGTTATTGTCTTGCAACATAGACAGCATGGCCTCCTGGAACATTGGATTGTCCATCATTTGCATCATCTGCTCCGGATTCCCGCCTTCAAGGCCGCCATCTGGGCCAAACATGCTGGCAGAGGGCAAATTGAGCCCGTATCCGGCGTACCGTGCGCCTGTTAGGCCTGCTAAGGGGTCTCCAGCGCTGATTCCCGCCGAGAGATTCGTTGGGATGTTGTTACCGGATGGAGTGCTTGTCCCCGCAGATGCAGCAGCTGATGAGGAAGGTGCAGCCTTTTTCCCGGCAGACTTAACCAAATGAAGAGCGTGACCGTCCTTCACCTTGTAGGACTCAACGGTGTTTTCGTTTTTGAGAACTCTTCCGGAATAGATCAATCTTTGTTTGTCAAAAGGGATTGACGACACCAGTTCGATTTTCTTCTTGAGATCTTCTATGGTGGCAGAAGTATCGATCTTGACCTCGTATCTCTCATCGCCAGCACATCTAGATGGTGAAAAGTTAGTACGGTTTTTCTCCAGTGAAACGCATTGATATACTGAGGAGTTACTCACTTGATGTTTACTTTGATCTCCTGAGAACTCGAATCGGACATTGTGACTCGGGAAAGATGTTGAAATGAAGCAATTGAAAAAGAATAGGTATCTATATATATAAACCGTGTATGAACAGGATTCTAGAAAATCGTTAGTAGTTGCTAAGAGCCATAAGGCTGCCAGAAGACTGTAGGGGAGAACACTGAGATGGCGATTATTAATTTGGATTGGATTAAAACGTTGGACAAAAGAAAATCAAAAACCAAGGAAGGGAAACGAAGGCAAAAAAGAAGCCCAAAGAAAAGATGCTTGCTGGAGCATGCACGTGACAAGCTAGAAAATTGGTGGGGCTACAGCACTGTAAATGGGATTGGAGGGGGCTAGATAGGGATGTAATGTTGGGGCGAAGATCTTAATAGCGGGGTTATAGTGACTAAAAGGACATCATCAAGCAGTTCAAAAAGGTCTATAAGAGTTACTAATCAAAAAAGCAGCGAAAATTAAGAACAAGATCAAAAGAATAGGAAAAGATTGGACAGATACTTATTAACATAAATAACGTTATAGGCAGAAGGCAAACACAATCGCGTATAAATAGCGCAATTGATAGCACCTTCAGCCTGACTCAGTTTCAGCAACATACAAACCTACCCATCTGTCAAAATGCTAGTTAACACATCAGCCGGTTTGCCAGCGGACACTTAAGTTGGAATTCGGTTGAGTCAATACTCCCCACGGATCACCAATACAAGCTTTCTAGATCCACCGGTGCTTGTCCCACACTGGGTCCTGGATGAAACTCGTGAGAAGTTTCGAGTTGGATGTTTGCAATAACGGGTGACCAGCAACAACAGATAAAAACTTCTCCAAACCCTCTCTTCTCTTCTCGATTTCAAAATCGTCAAACTTGTTTTTGGCCAAGTATATTTTCCCTGGCAATGGCGGAATCACAACCCTGGTTGATTCGTTTTGCAACGCCAACCGAAACGTCTCGAAATCAGAGTATCTTCTTCTGACCCTACTCGATCTTTTTTTGAATGCTGGAATGTTGGTACGGCACACGATTTCGTAGTCTGTGAACATATTGCGCCCATAGCCGTGAGTCTGGGGATTCACCACTTCTATTTCGAGAAAGTTTTCCGGCTCACCATATATTTCGTCAAATGTTTGCTGCTTGAATCTGGGGAATCCGCCCGAAGCCGTGTCCCCCTGGGTGTCTGCAAGAGTGTTTTCAAACGATTTAAAAGCCCTGCCACTCATGATAGATGTAGAATATGTGGCAGATAAGCAAGCTGCGCAATGAACAGACCAAGATATGTGTTTATGCAACCTGAATAGATCTGATGATGTGTAGAATATATTTGATAGAAACAATATCGATACCGATATTACAATCATGTGAATTTTTAGGCCTAGTGCAGCCTGCCCCTTCCCTGTAGAGGAAGGAAAAAGATGGGCTTTGAGTTCAGGGCTCGCAACCTGTATCTGCCAACCCCGTGATTTAGTTTTTGACTTTCTGCTTCCACAACCAAAAAAACGAAAAAAAATTTTCCCTGACCAATGAGAACTAGTCTCGCGTCTTCCATGGTATAAGTGCTGGGATGCAGCATATACTACAGCATAGATACGCAAACACAAGAGGAAGAATAAATTTCATTTACTTCATTTAACTCCTTGCGGAATTATTTTCATCACTTCATTGAATTCTTTTTTCTCACGCAGCTCAGTTGAGGATTGCACTTATTTTACCTGTTTAGGCCTATTGTTAGCTAAAACTGGGGGTGAATCGATTATAATGAATAACGACAACTCCATGGACCAAAGATATGCACTTGAGGCCGAGCCTGGGTATTTAGGGCCCGGGCAGGAGCTCTACCAGCAAGAATTAGAACATCAACAGCCGTCAGACCTGCCAAAGCAGGCGCTTGCAAATAACGGAAGCTTGCCAGAGGTGCTACGCGAGGTTGAGGGCGAAATGATCGCAGAAGGTGAGGAAGGCGAAGGCGCCGAGGAAATAGGACATGAGGGGGACGAAGAGGGGGTAGAAGAAGAAGAGGAGGAGGAAGATAATAGCGGGGCGTTTGCTAATGTGGGCCAGGGGCTTACCGGTGAATACAAAAGAATGATGATGCAATACTGGCAGGAAACCATCACCCAGATCGAGAGAGAGGACCACGACTTCAAGAACCATCACTTGCCGCTTGCCCGTATCAAAAAGGTGATGAAAACAGACGACGAGGTGCGGATGATCAGTGCAGAAGCCCCAATTTTGTTCGCCAAAGGATGCGACATTTTCATCACAGAACTCACGATGCGTGCATGGAACCATGCCGAAGAAAACAAGCGGCGTACGCTACAGAAGTCTGATATCTCTGCTGCGTTGCAGAAATCAGATATGTTTGACTTCTTGATCGACATAGTTCCTCGCGATGAGGAGAAGCCCAAAAGACAACATATGTCGTCGATGATCAACCACCACCACCACCAACAGGCCCCTTCGCAGGCCTCTGGGGGGACTTTGGACAGCACAGGGTTCACGGGGTTTTATTCCGACCTAAACGACGCGTCTCGCGACGGAATTGCTGGCGTAGGCAGCAGTATGGCTTCTAGAAGCGGCGCCAACACCAGCCACAGCGCCAATAACAACAACAACAACAACAACAACAACAACAACAGCAGCTCTGCAGGCGCCAGTGGCTTGAATTTGGATGGAAAGACGGACACACAGTCTAAATACTCTTCTTTTTTACAGCAATATGGCAACAATCCTGCTGCCAATTCATCCAATACTCTCAACTCGCTTACTAGCCAGACTCTCAATGCTCCGCCTTCGAACACAACCACCAGAGCCGCTGATGTAGCGGCCTCTTTGGCTTACAAGAAAGCCCCTGTTCCAACGGGATCTACGGGGGATGGACAAGGCTCTACCGGTGGTGCGGTTGAGCAAACAGCTAGCGGAACCCCAGGGGTTTATCTTCCTCAGCAGTATTACCAGGGGGCTCCAGACGGCTCCAGTATTGAAGGTTCTGGACAAGGCAACCAATTGAACGACGGGACATCCCAGTATGGGTCCTTAAACGGCTACAATTTCTGAACGTTGACATTTACATTATTTTTTGAAAATTGATGGTGTTAGCGTACATAGACTCAATGTTTCGAGTTACATTTTTAGGGATATGCTGAAGAGCCATGGACGCTTTTACTATGTACACGTCAATATTATGCATGAACTTTGTGACTAATGTATGGGATAAAATATTCTCTTTTAGTGTAGTGTGCTTGGTTGGGGTCGGTGGCGTTCTACCGCTATAGCTTTCTGGCCCATTCTATTCAAATGTCCTGCCTAGTGTACTATAGTTCGGCTCCATCTGATTTTTCAGTCACATACGTGTATAGATACACGTACCTCTGTTCTTCTCCTCACTCTCCCCCTCACTCTCCCCCTCATTCTTCTCCCTATTGTTATCCTAATTGCCACAGTCACTTTAGTTCTCGTAATCTTAATTTTCTGTTGCTCTCATTCCTTTTTCTCCAGCCACCCCACGCGTGGCGCAGGCCTCTATTTTCATTTTTCCCCTTTGGGAAACTTTCAAGGCATCTGCTTTGTGGACAGAATTTTTTGTACCTCGAGTAACCGGACTGATGCAAAATGTTAATTGCCGGGCAATAATTACGTAGCAACCAAGTGCCTATTGTCCTACCTCCAAAGAACAACCTTTGAGCAACAAAGCATAAAACAGCATTGACGCCCCTCTTCTTTTGCCACAATTGAAGTGAGTTTTGCCAGCAAGCGATCGCAGTCTTCTAAATCATACCGACATGTCAGACGTATTTGCAGTGAGAAGAAAACGGACACTCAACGACGCGATAGATTCTCCAGTGGGATGCGAGAGAAGAAAATTTGGATGGTGTGCGCACCTTGAGGAGACTCGAAGCGAACTCAATGGCAGGAACCACAATAACACTTCGAAGGTCTCGGGTAGAGACACAGAAGATGAGACATATCATACGATACCCACAAAAAAGACCAAATTGAATAAAGCCAAGCCCGAAGTGATAAGAGTCTTTGATTACAGGGTGGAAAATAACCTCATAAAGCGTCTTAACTTGTTTGAAATCATCGATGAGGCCTATTTGTGCAACTTCATTTTCAAAATAGTCCCTAGCGAGCATCTGCATCCCTTAAGTTCCGAGAGTATCAAATTTCCTAACCTTCACAGCGAGCATCATTGGACCCAATCCTACCGCAACGAGGGTGCGAAAGATGCGAGCTCTCTCACGGATGGGCACAAAAGAGACATCTTCACCCAAAGCTCCTCGTCACCCACTATCTTGGCGTTTTATGGGGTGATGAATAACTACATCGATACACTCAATGCACACTATGAAGAGCTCGTGGAAAATATCTCAGTGAACATTGTGGGAATATCTGCAAACTTGGATGAGAGAGTTAGTCCGTTCATGTTTCCTTTAGTCAATGACGAGACTGGCTATCTCGCAAAAGCTTTCAACTCTTTGGATCCCTTAGGAGGCGGTGTGTATCCTCTCAACAAGGTAGTGGTGATTGATTGCAAGGGAAATGTCGTCGCTGAATTGACACTCGGAAACTCGTGGTGCGCTTCTGCCAATCTCTACAAATCAAACTTGTCCTTGAAAGTTCTTGGCGAGGATGAACTTATATCCAGTTTGATGGAATGTTTGAATTACCTCAGAAATTAGAGCTGGTCACTTTCAATATCCTCTCCAAAAGTTACTCTAAGAAAGTTGTTGACATCAAAGGAGCTCACAAGGACCGATTTATGGCATGATAACCTCTTCAGATCCTGATATCGCAAAATAGCAGGTTTTGTTTTGCGAAGCACGATACTATCTCAAGAAGGTACATGCTTTTTCAGGGCACAATGATATTTTAAATTTCAGGACGATAGTTCTGTCTAGGGCTTTCCCATGGCACAATGTGGGTGTAACTTCCGCTCTTTCACAATATCCTGCTGGTCTTTTTATAGCAGTTACTGAATTTTTTTTCACTCTTGAGCGATTATATTCGCTGTGAATTCACGGCCGTCTCTTTCCTCAAAACCCTCTTCATGTATTATGTATGTCGGATGTATCTCTTATGTATTTTTAGTAATATCTATTAAGTATCTTTTATATAGGCAATCTTAATACTAAATGTCCCCATAACTCTAAACCTTTAGCAGCGAATACCATTTGCGTTGCCTCGAACAGAAACGGGTTCTTATTTAAAATCTGCACTGGACTAAAGAAAGTTCTTGAAGATGAACCACAACTTAGAAGCAATAAAGTGGCATCATGTTGGAGGAAAGTACTGCCCTAATTTATTACTGGCGATTAAAGCAGGGTTTTTTTTCGACGCACCCAAGACACATCAAAGTCGCACCCCTGCCGCTTGCTAAAAAAATATGAAAAAATAACCGCACTCCATGTTGAAAATCATGCAGCATCAAGCTTAAAAAGGTATTGATAGAGCTACGTCTCGATATATAAATCTTCAAAATCCTGTTGCTCTTCAGATGATTCGAAGACTTGTCAATCTAGTGAAAAACCAAAAGAACCAGCAAGAACAGAAGCAAATTATCAAACCTTAGAAAACAAACATTATGAAAGTCGTCAATTCCATTTGCATTGCATTCACTTTGTATGCCTCTAGCTTGGCAGCAGCTGTCACCGGCTCTTCGTCTCTCAATGACCTTGAAAGCAACGGGACGGTGATATATGGTGAGCCAGAGCTTCAGAACAAGATGCAATTACCACAGTTTATGGTCAACAAAGCAGCAAGAGTCGCCAGAACCTTGGTACAAAGAGAGTCCATTGCAAACATCGCTGCTTTGGATGAAAAGACAGACATTCCGGTATCCTTTGCCGAGTACTACGCCGATGTTTTAGATAATGGGGACCCTCTTTTTGCATTCCTTTATCTTTCCTCGACCTACAGAAACCTCAACCATACCCAAAACACCCTTGGGCGCAACATCTCCATCTCCATCAGAACCGACGACCATCAGCCATGGGACACGTCGTATCCTTTCAATAAGACCACCTATCCAGGTACCTTCAAAGGTTCTGTATCTGGGTCTCCAAGAATTTCCTTGAGAGGACATATTAAGAATCTCACTGAAATCTACACTGACTCGGCTCAAAGAAAGCAAGCCACCACTACAACCCGTAACGGCTACTTGAACAGACACCCTGACGCTGAAATGTGGATCGATATGTTGGACGATCAATACCATGGTGGATACTGGGCTCAACTTGTCGTCGAAGAAATTTACTTCCTCGGTGGATTCGGAGGATTGGCTTACATTGGGAAAATTCCAGTTGAAACATACCATAATGCTGTTCCTTACACTGACGATGAGTTGGAACACTGGCAATTAGGATGGTGATCAAGAAACAGATCGTAGGGGCCAACAAGCAGACTTGTGATTGACTTACAATAGTTGTCGGTTCATTAAACCATTTATTTCAATTCGTATATACTTCGAGGCTATGCCTCTATCAATCAATTACCTAAAATACACACTTCATTTCTAAGATTAGTACTCATGCTCTTCAATGTATTTGCAACAAAAAATATAGAACCCGTTGATGGACTCTGTTGTTGCTCTTGAGTTGGGTCAGCTAAAACTTAATAATCTTTTCATTACAATTTCAAGACGATAACGCAGTTTTTGAATCATCATGAAAAGCAACAACAGTGATCTATCCTTTGGTTTCATATTGTGAAACACATGTACTTACCATTTTGTACATGTACGGAATTCGTGTCCGGTTGTTTCTAACTAGTTTTCAACTGTGAAGGTTTCAGAAGGAGTAGTGGTGGTTGAGAATTAACGGGTACTGCAAAATTTTTATTTCAATTTATACCGGTTTTTTGCCTGGATTTTTTTTGTCACGGGGATTTATAAAAAAAAGAAAAGCATAGGGTGACCTAGCTTTGGATCTTCGCGTCAGTGTGTACGATAAAATATGTATTTACTCTTTTCGTGGCCATCTTCATCCCTCACGCGTCAGACTGGAGAACAACGTGCTTAATTAACATTTAAGTGGCATACAACAGAGTAATCATGACGGTAACAGGATTGAAGAGAAGAAAAGTGGGGAACTCCAAGGAAATTCCTGAATATTTGAAAGAGTTTCAGCCATGCACGATTTCATCGCTTTTGAAGGTGCCAAAGACAGAGATGAAGAATGACTCTCCAATAACATCAATCCACGATTCATATACTTATATTTCGCACATTCCTGCTGATGTCGTGAAAAACCCCCAGGAACCAATTATCTTGGGTATTGACGAGGCAGGGAGAGGCCCTGTTTTGGGCCCAATGGTGTACTCTCTTGCTTTCATACAAGAGTTAAAAACTCCAATGTTGAAGTACCATGCTTTTGATGATTCCAAGCAATTGACGGAGTTGAAAAGAACCGAGCTTTTCCACAAAATATGCCTGAATCCTAAAGAATTGGAACTGAAGCAGACAGAGGGAGACCTTAAGAACAATCTTTATGAAAATGTGGGGTATGGAGTGACGTGCTTGACTGCCAGAGACATATCATCAGAGATGATGAATTCTATGAAATTTAATAATTTGAACAACCAGGCTCATGAGACCACGATAGACTTGATCAAAAAAATATTAGCTCTTCTCAAAGACTATAATGTCACTAAGGTCTATATAGATACAGTGGGACCTCCGGCAACTTACCAGGAAAAATTGCTGAAGATTTTTCCATCTTTGAAGGTCACTGTGGCCAAAAAGGCAGACTCACTTTATCCAATTGTAAGTTGCGCCTCGGTTGTGGCTAAAGTGACTAGAGATATCATACTACATAACTATAACACGCTTGAGTCTCCTCAAGAGGTACTTGAGGACGAGGAGAATGATAAAGAAAATATGGTGATGGAATACGGATCAGGATATCCGGGAGACCCAAAGACCGTAGCTTGGTTGCACAACAAGGTCAACCCAGTGTTTGGATGGAGCCAGATTGTAAGATACAGTTGGCAGACAACCAAGACGTTGTTAGATAAGGGCAACAATGTGAACATTGTTTGGGAGGACGATATTAGGTTGAAGAAAAACGCGTATGGAAGTGGATCGATCGATAGTATGATGACTAAGACGCAGAAGGACGAGAGGAGACTTGAGGATTTGGATGTGTCGACGCTTTGGTACGGGAGCAACGTAACAGCTATTTGAGCCTGATCTGGGCAGATATGCCAGATCAACAATGGCTGGCAGCTCATACGATCTACGTAAGTTCTGTGTATCAAATGCCCACTTTATCAAGGTTTTATGGCACACGGCGCTCCGCATAGACAGCAACAAATACATCAATATAATAAAAGTGGCTCCCAATGCATCACATATCAGATTTGCAACTAGCATCTACTCTGGCGCACAACACTTTGTATTGACAGCCTGCTACTCTGTAATTCCATCCTCAGTTGTATTCGTATATCGGTTATCAATTATCAATTTGCAATTTATTAATGTACTCTGGCGCACAACACCCTGTATTTATATGTGTAATAATCTAAAGCAACAAACTCAATGGGTTTTCGATAGTCTGTTTCAATGCCTTGATAAACTCGCCTCCAACGGCCCCGTCAATGACTCTGTGGTCAAACGTACCAGTAACAGTCAAGTAGTCGTCGAAAGAAAAGCCTTTTTCGCTGCTGTTGTCAATCACAGCCTTCTTGTCAACTGTGGAGATGGCAATGATGGCAGATTGAGGTGGGTTGATGATGGAGGTGAAAAGAGACACTGCTGGGTTCATTCCCAAGTTGCTGATGGTGATGGTACCCCCTTGGAACTCCTCAGGCAACAATTTGCCGATCTTGGCACGCTTACCCAAGTCCTTGACCTCTTTGGAGATGGTTTCCAAGCCCTTTGCGTCGGCGTTCTTGACAATAGGGGTGATCAAACCGGTTGGGGTGGCAACGGCAACAGAAACGTCAACATTGTTGAATTGTCTGATGACGCCTTCCTTTTCAAGCCAGTACGAGTTGGCTTCCGGAACCTTCTTGCAGGCAACAGCAATGGCTTTGATCAAGATGTCGTTGATCGAGATCTTGTACTCGCCGTTGGAGGCAGAGTTCAAGGCCTTTCTCAACTTCAACAACTTGGAAACAGAGATCTGCGATGAGACAATGTAGCTAGGGCTTGTCTGTGTGGATTCGGTGAGTCTCTTGGCAATCACTCTACGCATGTTGGTGATAGGAATGTCTTCGTAGGATGCGGTAGACACAGCAGATGCGGCTGGGGCTGGGGAAGATGCGGCTGGAGCTGCAGCTGGGGCAGGAGGAGTGTAGTTTTCAACGTCTTTGGCAACGATTCTGCCGTTTGGACCGGTTCCTTTGACGTTTTTCAACACAATCCCTCTATCCAAGGCAATGGTTTTAGCCAAAGGACTGGCAAAGACTCTTCCCACTGGGGCAGAAGAAGAAGAAGCAGGCTTGGCTGGGGCTGGAGCGGCCTCTTCCTTGGCTGGAGCTGCCTCCTCTTTGGCTGGGGCGGCTTCTTCTTTAGCTGGGGCAGCAGGAGCAGGAGCAGCTCCTCCGGCATCGGCTTCGGTGAAATCAGCAAATGCAGGCACATCGGCCTCGTCTTCAACGTAAACGGCAATAGGCTTTCCAACAGGAACGTCTTTGGCCCCGCCATCGACCAAAATTTTGGCCAAATACCCCTCTTCTTGGAACTCAAAGTCCATCTGGGCCTTATCTGTTTCGATTTCGGCTATAGCCTCACCAGGCTCAAGCTTGTCGCCGACCTTCTTGGTCCATTCGGCGAGGTTTCCGTGCTCCATGGTTGGCGAAAGGGCAGGCATGTTGATGACAGTGTGGGTAGGCCACGACTTGCCTGCGTAGAAGCGCATCAAGTTGAGTGCGGCGACATTATTGGAGAGTCTTGGTAAGGATCTTACTATTGGACGAGAGAATCTGAGGGCCATCGACATTTTGAATTGGCAGTCACAGTGGATGTTGGGTGCAATGGATGTTGTACGGTGCTGGGCAGCTGGAAACCGAACAAAAAACTGGAAAGTAAAGTGTGCAAACGAGAGACAGAACCCCAGATATATATATAATCAGCAAAACAAAGCTAGAGAAAGAGCCCGATTTTCGATTCTTATGGATTTTTCATTTCATGATTTTTTCCCGCTTATTCGTGGTTCCGGCTGCAATCCAAACGGAAAGTCGCCCATTTGGCGCGTGCTAAAATTGCTCCGGCGAAATCTGGGGTGGGCCCACAGGGGCCCACATGAGGCCTGGAAGCTGCTGGGGGGCCATGATGGCCCAGGCCCGCTCATAAAGGGTCCCCCGATGACACACCTGACTGTGGTGGGCTAATGTCCAGGCTGCACTTATGTCCAGGCTGCGCTTATGTCCAGGCTGCACTTATGTCCAGAGTGTCCAGGCCGCCAGCAAATGATGAGACACTCTTCTGCATATCCTCGGTGTTAAATCACCTTTTTTATGTAAGTGTATAACCTCCGTGTTTGGCAGCACAGATTGCCGCAGCACCCCAGGCAAAGCAAGGTTTGGAGGGCCCCACCCTATATGCCTAGAGACCGGACGGACTTTCGAAACACCATGAAAAACATGCCATCGGGTGATTGCTTTTTCGCCAGTCAAGTGGGATGATGGAGGCTCCAACGCGGTGGCTCGATGGGGTGGGGGCAGTCGGAGATCGGAGATTGACGTGCACCACATCAGGGGGCCGAAAAATCGAACTCGTATACCGACCCGGAGGGCCACAGTACACCAACACAGTGGTTGCAGTTTGCATCGAGATCCAAGCTGAAAATTCTGAAGCATCTCAAATAATCTCGGATATAGATGGGCCATAGATAAGCCTTACGTGCACGATATAGCAACAACGAGCACCCAAGATATCTCCACAATGGGACACCACAGCGCTTTGGACGCCCTTGTCCGAAAATCGCGCTTCACCAAGCATGACGAGCGGCAGCTACTCGTCCTCAAACAAGAGATAGTCGAGTATAACAACGATATTCGCCAGTACGGCTGGAACAACCTCACGGTTCGCGAGCAGAAGGACTACAACTACAAAGTCAATCTTTTGGACATCATTCTGCAAAGAAGAGACCTTGATCGGCTGTTGCAGGCTCAATTGAACTCGGGATACAGATTGCCAGAGGACTATTTTGTGGAGCCTGAAAATGGCAACGGCAGCGTGACAATCGACAAGGAACGCAAGCAGCAGTTGCTCAGTCGCAAACATTACAAGGAAGACGACTATCTAGTGAACAATAAGCGGCATAAGAGCAGTTTTGAGGAGTGGGAGCTGCAGAAGATCAAACTAGATAAAAAAGGACCTTCAGAAGGACAAGAACAAGACGAAGAGATCGAGGATCCAAATTCCCTCAATCTCCCTGGAAGCAAAAACTACGAGTATGTTTTTGACGACTCTCAAAATATCGATTTTGAAAAAGATGATGATCTAGAGGAAGAGGAAGAGGAAGAAGAGGAAGAGGCATTGGCTCCAATAGAACCTGGTAACCCCAATGACCCAACACTTCCTGAAAATGTCAATGAAGCCAGCCAGAGGAAGTCCATCGAAGAGACCAAAAAATCTTTGCCGGTGTTTCATTATAAGGACAAAATCATCGACGCAGTACGGCAAAACCAGGCGTTGATTCTCGTGGGAGAAACCGGTTCAGGAAAGACTACCCAGATTCCGCAGTTTCTCTACGAGGCTGGATTTTGCGATAACCACAAGAAAGTTGCCATAACGCAGCCCAGAAGGGTGGCAGCGATGTCTGTGGCAGCTCGTGTCGCTGAGGAAATGGGAGTTCGTCTTGGAGAGGAGGTTGGATATAATATTCGTTTTGAAGACAAAACTACCGAGAAAACGATAATAAAGTACGTCACGGATGGTATGCTTTTGAGAGAGTTTCTAAACGACCCCCAGCTCAAACAATACTCAGTGATTGTCATCGATGAGGCGCACGAAAGAACCTTACACACAGACATTCTTTTAGGTCTCTTAAAGGACATCATGAAGGTCAATAAGACACTCAAAGTAATCATCAGTTCGGCCACTGTCAACTCGAAGAAGTTCAGCGAGTTTTTCAGTGGTGCTCCTATTTTCAACGTGCCTGGAAGACGGTACCCTGTGGACATATATTACACACAACAGCCTGAATCCAACTACATCACGGCTGCTGTCACTACTATTTTCCAGATCCATCTCTCGCAGCCGTTGCCTGGCGACATTCTAGTGTTCCTTACCGGACAGGACGAGATCGAATTGATTGAAGAGCACTTAAAGGACACGTGCAATAAATTAGGAGACAAAATTAAAGAATTGGTTGTTGCGCCAATATATGCCAACTTGCCAACTGATCTACAACAGAAAATTTTCGAGCCTACCCCTCCAGGTGCCCGTAAGGTTGTTTTGGCTACAAACATTGCAGAAACGTCTATTACAATAGATGGAATCAAGTATGTGATAGACCCAGGCTTTGTTAAAGAAAAAGTTTTCAACCCAAGAAACTCCATGGAGTCTTTGATTGTCACGCCCTGCTCTCAGGCCTCTGCACAGCAACGTGCAGGTAGAGCTGGGAGAGTTGGTCCCGGAAAATGTTTTCGGTTGTACACGAAATGGTCCTTTAAAAAGGAATTGCCAAAGAGACCCACCCCAGAAATTCTCCGGACCAACCTTTCATCGGTCATCTTGTTACTTTTGACTCTCGGGGTTTATGATATAGTCAAGTTCCAGTTCATGGACAAACCATCGTCGGAAATCTTGATTAAATCCTTAGAGTTATTGTATTCTCTTGGAGCTCTTAACGACAAAGGAGAACTTACGACGTTAGGGAGAACGATGTCAGAGTTTCCCGTGGATCCAATGTTCAGTAAGGTTTTGATTAGTAGTAAGCTACAATTCAACTGCTTGGAGGAAGTTTTGACGATAGTTTCAATGTTGAATGAGTCAGGTGGGTTGTTTTACCGGCCCAAGCTGAAAAAGGACCTCGCAGACAAAGCAAGAGAAAATTTTGGCACAAATTACAAGAACGATGGCGATCATTTTGTCTATCTAGAGATCTGGAATCAATGGAAAGAAAGTGGGTTTTCGTACTACTGGTGTCGTGATAATTTTTTGCAGTTCAAAACGTTGAACCGAGTGAGAAATGTTAGAAAACAGCTATCGAGGCTATGTAATAGAGTTAGTATCTTGCAGGAGCAGAACGACGCTTTGAAAAGGGCAAATACGGAGAATTTGGAAGACGACAAGATACTCAATATTAAGATGGCCATTACTTCTGGATTCTTCCCAAATGCTGCACGTTTGACAAAATCAGGTGATTCATACGCCAGCATCAAGAAACAACAGAAGATGTACATTCATCCATCCTCGCTGCTATTCAAAAAAAAGCCTCCTGCAAAGTTGGTCATTTACAATGAATTGATGCTCACGACAAAGGAGTATATGCGAAACTGTCTTGTCATCGACGACAAGATGTTGGTTCCGTTAGCCAAGCACTACTTCACCGAAAAGGAACTTGAGGTTGCTAAATTGAAATAGTAAAGGCTATTGTGCTAATCATCTATGATTTTTACATCTGTATACACAGGTGTATAGTAATTCAGTTTGTATCGTCGTCTGACACTCTATATGATTGTGGTAAGCTTGTGCGTTACGCAGAGTAAGTTTGAAAGTAAATGATAAGAGCTCATTCCTTTCAAGTATGATAGTATGGCGAATTTGGTTAGTTTGAGGATTTTGCGGGTAGCTTTCTACTGACTTGTAAATCAGTAGTGGTTAAATAATGCCGATCTGATTGTACGCTGATATATCATTGAAAAAAAAAACGGGGTTGTTATAATTTACCAGAAACTAATTTTATTATTTTGAAAGAACCTGTCTGTATCAAAGAATTGAAAAACCCAAATCTATTTAAAGCCAACTAAGTTAGTAAACGATTGACTGTGTGAAAGTAACTATGACTATCGAAGAATTGAAAGAAATCGTGAATGTGGTATCGGAAGCAAAGATTCAATTGACTCAATGGTGAGCTAGTTACTCAATTCCTTTGCAGTTTCTCTAAGATGCGTATCCAAAGAGCATATGTTGAAATTAGAACTGGTTGCCGTGCGGGAAGGGCTGGAGTATGCGAACTTTCTAGAGCTGCCATTGAATGCTCTCTCGAGCACCTGTTCGAATTCTTCGACATCATCTTCTTCCTCGACTTCCATCATTTCATCAAAATGTAAAACCTCTTCAGCATCAAATTTTATTGGTGATGACATAGCACTCATTTGGCATTCAAGTACTTCAGAAATGTTCACTGGAGATGCCAATGGGGATGCGGCAACTTGAGGAGCATCCAAGAAAGCTTGAGACTTGCTGCTGGAAACTATTTGAATGTCAGCGGCAGGAGCAAGAGCTTTCGTGATAGGGATATCAGCTGACAACACTGGAGGTGATGAAACCAAGGCGCTGTCCAAGTTAGACATTCTTCTTGTCACGACAGACTTCATCTTTATCTCGTCAATGACCGAGATGCTTGATCTGTTCCCATGAGAGTAGAAAGAGCTTGCATTGTTATTGCTGTATAAGAGGTTTCTCTTGGACGAGTTTTGAAGGAGCATTTTGGAGAAGGAAGAGTGTCTTTGAGGAGAGTCGAAGATACTATTGGCCCTGCTTTTACTCACTAATGAAGGAGTGCTCCCATTGCTGTTTGTTTGTTCGTCTTCAAGAAAGTCTGAGTAAGAATAGAAAGACAAGGTCGTGTGTTTGTTGTCTCTTACCAAGTCCTCAACAGATGAGTTCATATAGTTGCTGCTGGCACTGAAGGCACTACTTACAGTCCGAGATCTTTTTGGGGTACTTTTGGCAGCTGGGAGGCCTTTGGACAAGCTGTCAGAAATTTTGCTGGTGTTGGAAAATATGACATCCACATCTTTCAAGGGTTGTTCTTTACTCGTTAAAACTTCAACACTAGCATCAAGAACAGAAGGAACTGAGTTCTCATTTCTAGCATGGTTGGCTAATGAGGCAAAGGAGCTATTTTTATGTTGAATTGTAAAAGAAAGGCTTTTAGTCTCAACGCTTCTCTCAAAAATTGAGGTTACGTCAGTATTCACGGTGGAGGTTGACTGGTTTCTTATTGAAAAGGGTGAGTTGCTGCTCTTGATGAATCTAGGAGAAAACTCGATGGTTCTTGGTTTTTGAGCCTCGATGGTGGCTTCATCACCAAAAGCGCTTTCGAGTGAGAAATATGTGTCGCTGGAACAAATAGAGCTGGCGTAATTAGCAGTCATTATGTGAGTATGTCGTTGTGTAATACTATGTGAATATTGGCTCTGTGTGCTGATATCTGCTAGTTTTTCCTGATAGACTAGAGTAATCAAATAGTAAGAGATGACAAGAGCTAGGAAAAGCTGTGAATGGAATTCTACACCTATATATAATTTCGTCCATAGCTGAACTGAAATGAAATGGATTGCTCAGAAGGAGCTTGCAATATCCGTTCTTCAGTTATGTCAAAAGGCAATATCAGTTTTGAAATTCACTACAGCTTGCGCTAACTACCAATGATGAAACGCCTGCAGCTTAACGGAAGAAAAAAGTTATGCACTTTTTAACCGCACTATTTGTGGGTACAAAATTGCATACTAAGTGGAGCTCTATGTGATTTTCTCCCACATTGAACTATACTAATATATTCACTAGAAATATATACTAGAAATAAATTTTAAAAACATTTTGTTTATTCGTCTGGGATTATAACCCAAGACGACTCGCCTTAGCGAGAGAATAGGTAGGGACTGAGAGCTACACAGAATGTTTTGTAATTGTACGTAGTTAAAAACAGTAATCCTCAATAAATTTGCGGATGCAAAGATGTATCTATGACAGTTGGAGTCAAATCATCAAGTGTCGATTTTACGAAAAGAAAGCGTCTTTTGTTTTACATGACTGTTTTTGTGATAAGCGTGATTGATCAAGCATCTTACCACAGCTCGGGCGGAAGAAACAGAGTATGAAGGGCAGTAAGTCGCAGCGAAATGTATCGGAGGTTTCATATTTTAATATTCTTTGCAGTGAGACTTTCAACTTTTATTTATTCGCCCTGTCTCTACGCACGTGAGTACAAGCGCCCTATCACGGTCACATATAATGCTTTTTTTTCTCCACTACTTTCAAAATCCATCTTTTTTCATGCGCGAAGAAAAACATCAAGAAAAAGATAGTTATTCACGTGACTTACGATGTCTATATTTATCAATAATATCTAAACGCACCTCCACGTAAATATGAAAAATCTCGATATTTGCAAGCTGAGTTGAAGCGGTAACGATTGATGAAATTTTTTTCTGCAATTTTTTTGAAATAGGCAGAGGAAGAAAAGAAAGAAGAAAAAAAATTTTCAAATAAGATATTTCTCTCTCTCTTCTTCTTTCACTTCAGTATTAGATAATAATCAACCAAAATATACCAACCACATATATACCATAGTGAAAATGAGTACTTTTGAACCAGTTGTCGTTATTGATGGTAAGTGGATATCACAGCACACTACTTGTTATTGAAAGAGAGAGTCAAGGGCAGGTCAATCATATACATTTTTCAAGGTTGATTTATGAATCATGAACTCGGGTCAACAAATCAGAAAATGGAATCAATGCTAGAGTCCAATGCCAGCGATTGAAAGAGGCTTCACAACTTAAATGTTTGTAGTATTCACATCCACGAGTGATAATCATTAGTCATGGAAACTCACAAATTTAATGGAGCACAATACTTGGGACGTATTAATGACAATTTTCCTAAGCATGGCAACCGTGATCACTCATCATCACTTTCAACATCATTTGTCCTTTTCAGAAAATATGAAGCCACTATATATGTGGCATTATGTCTTGGATTAACTTTTCAGCTCGATCTCTCTTTCAAACAACAAACTATAAACAGCGAAATGGCTAGCAATAAGCTGCCTTTTCATGTTCTGAGAACAAAATACTAACCCAATTTCATAGGTAAGGGTCACCTTTTAGGTCGTCTCGCCTCGACTGTTACCAAACAATTGTTGGAAGGTCAAAAAATCGTTGTTGTCAGAGCTGAAGCTTTGAACATCTCTGGGGAATTCTTCAGAAACAAGTTGAAGTACTACGACTACTTGAGAAAGGGTACCAGATTCAATAAGACCAGAGGTCCTTTCCATTTCAGAGCTCCATCTAAGATCTTCCTCAAAGCCGTCAAAGGTATGATTGAACACAAGACTCCAAGAGGTGCTGCTGCTTTGGAGAGATTGAAGGTTTTCGAGGGTGTCCCACCTCCATACGACAAGAAGAAGAAGGTTGTTGTCCCACAAGCTTTGAGAGTCTTGAGATTGAAACCAGGTAGAAAATACACCACTATTGCCAAATTGTCCACTGAAGTCGGCTGGAAATACGAGGATGTTGTCGCCAAGTTGGAAGAGAAGAGAAAGACCAGATCTGCCGAATACTACGCCAAGAAGAAGGCTTTGATCAAGAAACAAGCTGCTGCTAACGCTTCTATTGCTGAATCCAAGGTCTCTAAGGATTTGGCTGCTCTCGGTTACTAAATTATTTCAGTGTATTTTTTTCTCAAGCTTACAAAAAAATAAATGAAAGATTTATAATATAGATGTGCCTGTAGTATGATCCAGAAAGCAGTTTACCTTTGTGATTTGAAGGGTGTCAACATAAAAAAACAGCTATTCTTTTCCCAGCCAAGTATGTAGAAAAAAATAGAGGATAAATTATGCATCGCTCTTGATAGTGGTGACATGATTAGTATTGTGGCTCTCAAAACTCTATATAAGTAGTGGAGAACTTGTGGGCTACGCAGTGTAGTTGTTACCCAAATGGCCAATGAGAAAGACCCCAGGCAATCAAAGAAATGTAAGGCATCCACCATGTTGCTGTCCTACGTAGCAAAAGCAAGTAAGATTGAGGAACTTTATTAGCCAAGACATCTCTCTAGCCCCATGCATAAACTAGAAGAAACTACTATCTTCTGAGTTCTAATGCTATTCTCGTAGCTGGTCTTCGAATCATAAGATGTTAAAGTTGTATTGCATTTCCAGCCAGAACAGCAACACGGTAGGCCCCTTTCAATTTAAGACCTTAAAAATGCAAGCCCCGTGTGAGTAAGATCATAAAATCATCAAAGGACAATGGTTGCTTGAAATTTCTCCATTATTGTAGAGAGAATCAATCACTACAATATCGACTACATCATCACCGCAAATATCAGAAGCCAATTTTTCAGCCGTAAGCATTGTTACCTTTTTCTTTTTAACTTACGTGCCATACCAGATCAAAGTTATCCTCCATTTTGACACCTTCATATCAACCAACAACTACCATCTCTGGTCACAAAAAGCTACAAAACTGTCTGTGATCTACCTTTTCTCCCTGGAACTAGTGGTCGTGTAATCACATCTCTTTTCAGTGAATGGAAAAACTAACTTAACCATTGGATCTAATATCCTATGTTTATTACAGAAGAAACTGAGTAGGCTCTTCTCAGTAATTTAGTGCGAGTCGTTTCGGGTTCGAACCCTGGACAAAACATACTACATCCTTAGATATGATTACGATTATCAGTCCCGAAGTGAGTCAAAAAAAGTTTATGCTAATGGGGTTCCTCAGTATGGTCTAGCCAAACCGTCAACTTTTTTGCGGATTGCCCAACCAACGTCTAATATTCTCATAGCTGAGAAATGTGACACATGTTGCCGGCAACACTCTGAAAACATTGACAAACAATCCTTTATAAAATCCCCTGATTCCCTCATTTCTAAAGGTGATCCGAACAACATCAAAGAATCGTGAGCTGCCGTTTCCCGCTAAAAAGTTGTAAGATTGAAGTCTTGACTTGAATAGCTGGAAGGGATAAAATGCAATAGTAGAAATAGATTTAGAGATGCATGTGATATAAATATACTCAAACGACGACAAGCGCCGCTGCTGCTGTCGCTGTTGATATGGATTATCTTTTTTTGAAAGGTGGTCTTTTAACGAATCATAGATCGCAAACTGTAGAGCTCCCTGGCACACGCCCACCAAAGCAGGAGTGAATCCCTTGAAAAAAGCGCTAATGCCCTCCTCGGCCAAAATTCTTCGTATACCCTCCAGGATGCCTTTATAAGCGTTGGGGAAGTCTTTGTTGGTAGAAAGAAGTCTGGTTTTAAGAACCCATATCGGGTTGGTTAAAAGGGTTGTGGTTGATCCGGCTAGAAAACTACTGGCCAAATAGTTGTTAACGTTGTGCTTATCGTGTGTTGTGGAGAAAACTGAGATGTGTTTGAATTCGTTGTATAACGAGAAATACAAGCTCCAGGCAACAGAGCTGCCGATGAGATTTATAGGAAGACCACGGTAAACATTTCGCACCAACAGGGTTCGGTTGTCCGATTTTTGAAAAAGATTGGAAACAACCCTCTTGAACGCCTGCAATTGCGTCTGGTTGGCATTATGGTCCAATTGAAGCCTGATCTTGATCACGTCCAAAGGATGATTTATAGCGGTGGTGAGGGCCCCAGCACTCAAACCGGCAATTACATCGACAGATCTTCGCGAAAGGCGGGGAGCCGGGTCCAGATTTCGATAGTTATCACGCAGCATTTATTGAGGGCATTCTTTGACTTGCGGGGTGAATTTTTCACTTGCAAGACAGTCTGGGCATATTGTTGGCATGCATCGCTGAGCGCAGAAAATTTATTGATATCCTTCAACGGTTGATTTTTCAGAAGTGGAAATTGAGCGCTCGTGACCTGCAATTGCATGCATCCGTCACGCGTGCCCCCGTTACTCTGGCTCTCTGCCGCCTTTATTAGCGTCGCAGACGATTTCCGCGCGGAAAAAGGGGGTGCATAATCAGAAACATATTCAGCAGGAAAAGGATATTCACTCATTTGGGCACAGCAATTGAAACCACGGGACACTTTCCAACCAACGATCGGTAAATCAGGACCACTAGCTCGTATTTCTGTTTCCATTTCCACATAAGTGCTGTGTTTCAGGACGAGAATTCTTCCCCCGGGGGATCCCGCGGCGAGGAGGGCGGGCCAAATGAAGGTTTTGAAGTGCGGTCGGCACTTTTACTGGGGCAATCTATGTACAATGACCGGAAAAGCTAAATCGCAACCCACACACTCCCCTGTGCTGCGCTGGGGGGCAGTCCGACGGTCGAGCCGAATGTCTCTGATATAGCAGGTCCTGTACGGTCTCACATATGCGGAAGGTCTTCTTTGTTTTTCAGATCCTGGCCACGACACTAAGCTGCGCCATGCTGGGCCATGCTGGGCCATGCTTACCATGCCTCGTGCTGCTTATCCATGCTTACCATGCACTAGCCCTCCAGCCTCTGCACAAGCGCAAAAAGAGAAACCAGGAGAGAGGAAAAATTTTCCCTATTCTTTTGGGAACACAAACTGCTAGCAGAACTGCAAAGTGCACTTTTGGCTGACTTTTGTTTTTCGACTCTTTTTGCATTTCTGAAAGCTCAGTGTGCTGGAACGAAACACAAATCTTGTAGATTTAAAACCCTTCGTTTCCTGTGTTCCTTCTAAATGCTAGGGCAACCAAGAGTCCAGCGCATCCACCAAGCACGCAAACCGGTTTTTGTAGTCTTCCTAATCGCCGCGTGTCCCGCTTTCCTCAGCACTTCCGCCGCAACCGCATTGCACAGAGCCAAATATCCAGATAGACGTTTCACGCTGTCCAACGACCCACAGAGCAACATACTGGCCATAGATCCGCATTTCCAGCCTTGTGCATAGATCCTGCTATAGATCCTCTCCTATAGACTCCCTCTTCAGCCCCTCCAGCCCGCATCCGTCAGTAGATGGCAAACACCCCCGATCATGGATCTGGAGACTATAACCTTGACTCTAGTATTTCACAACCTAATATGTCAAGACATCACCATCAACAACACCTTTCTCAAGGCCAATAACCTCAACTACCGGTCCATATACGACATCCGCATCTCCGACATCCTCGGCTTCATCATCGCCAACTGGCAGAGCAAATGGGGGCAGAAGCCCTTGAACGTGGCCCAGATACGATTGACCCAGTTGAATCGAAACATCCGCCCCGCCATCTCCCTCAGCCAGTTGAACCTCAAGAAGTCCCACCAGTTCAATGTCGCCTACAGGCCCATGTCCGCCAACGACCCTGCCAACAGACGCGCCAGTTTGCTTGTCCCCAACTCCCACAACAACAGGGTGTCCACGACAACTGCCCCAAGCCAGAACAGCCCCGCAAATATCAGCGCCGCCCAGGCCAACGGGGTAAGGACCTACAGCAACAACCAGATCCTTGCCGTGGGGCCCACCGACGAAATGAACTTTGCCACAAGCAACGACCAGGACTTGACCTCGTACTACGGGCTTGCGGGCAACAGAAACACCCTCATGACCCAGCCTCCCGGGGCTCGTAACAGCTATTTTTCCGCCTCCCGCCAAAGAGCCAGCTACATGGATCCCAACACGGGCTCCTCGTCTTTCTCGTACTCCACAACCACCAACTACCGCCGCAACAGCTCGGAAACCGACGTGGATGTCGACTCCGATTCCGACGACATGGAGCCCATCATCAACATGGGCAATTCCGACGACGACGAGGACGATTCCGACGACGACGGGATTGCTATAGACGACCACAATATCGACCTTGCAGCCGAACAGGCCGAGGCAAAGGCACGTGCACGTGCCCAGCGAAAGGCCAGATCTGCTTCTGCGTCGCATGCGGGGCCCCACGCGAAAAATCAGCTCAGACCAGACCAGTTCCATCATGTGATAGTCACTGACAAGGGAAAGCGTGAGCAGGAGGCACGTGAAAGGGCGGCAGCTCTTGCAGCAGCCCAAAGGCAACAGCAGCAGCAACAGCAGCAGCAGCAGCAGGTACGTGCCGCCCAGGCCGCTCGGGGTGGCAACGGAGGCGGTTCAAAGGCCGCCGGGGGCGGCGGCGGCGGTTGCTGTATTATTATGTGAGCCTCTCAAGCGTTCATTTTGTGATCTACTGCTTTATAATCTACAATGTTTTTTACTTCTCTTTTATATTGCTTGTTTCCTCTCTGTTCTACATTATGTTTTCATTTCTGCGTTTTCTATGTTTTATTCCATCTACTTGACTTATTTCACTCACTCAGCTGCAATCAACATTCGAGAAGGAAGGCCTTAGCTATTTATTCACACTCACTCTCTCTTTCTCTTTTTTTGCTCTAATATAATATAGTGTTTACTTTTTGCTGTTAATATATCTGTTTTGTGCTTATTATGATATACTTTCTTTGCTATCAGTGGCTGCGTATTTCAGGGTTTTGGGATTGGTGTTTATTGGTAGTGTGGTTTTTTTGGAGAAAGTGTATTGCTTGATGTTCCCTGTTTTCTCTGATTATCTTCATTGCATTGATGGTGTTCCCTGTTTTCTCTGATTATGTGCTTTTCTCTGATTAGCTACGCTTACCGATTGATTGCACCCCATTTTTCACCTGCTTCACTGATATACCTGCCGATTAATTAGTTCCCATTTTTACGAGCTTTATTGATATACTGATCAATTAATCCCCATTGTGCCTACTTCATTGATGTATTAATTAGCTGGCTCCCGTTTTTGCCTGCTTCGTAAATGTGCTGCATAAACTGCCTCCAGCTTCACTAATTCATTCACTCTCCCCTATACAGCCGGCACCATGCCTCAATCGTTCTGCTTTGTACGATTTTTCAGGGCTCATCTCCTGTATACGCCCTCTCAAAAAGTTGCAAGCAGCTTTTGAATTCATCACACCCTCGAGCTCACCCCCAACTCAAAAAGCAGAGGCTGGTTTGGTCGTGTCTAAACTCACTGCTTTCTTTTGACAGATTCGCATACCTATCACCCTTTGTCTCGTTTATCTCTCGTTTATCTCCCTTCTCACCTTTTATTCCACGGCCGACGCCTCTTCATGCGCTGAACACACTAATTAAAACATTCATCAATCATCTATTAGAAAACTCGGGTGCCCATCTTTCAAGCTAAAAATGGTCCTGGCCTAAAACGAAAAGATCAAGCGTATTTGAGAGACATTCAAAGACATCAATGCGAAAATCAAAATCAATCCTAGCATATCAATTGAGCAGAAAATCATCAAGGAATCCGTGACTGCACCTGTCCTGTAGCCAACTGCATACCATGCCAATTTTCTGCCAGTCATTTTTGTTCAGATCCACCATTGATTGTCATCAGACATACATGATAATCATGTTGATTTTTCCGAGTCACACGGTTTTTACCACAGATCGGCCTAGCCCTTCACCTTATCTTGAGTATATATAATAAGAAGAAACACTGCTGTTTTCAACCACACACACACACACACACACACACACACACACACACACAAAGGCACATTAGGGTTGATAAGCGCTCACGAGCGTATCCATAGAATCTGGCTAAAAAAAAATATCTCATACATGTTGCTCATCATCGTGTCGAAATTCAGTCAAAACAAATATCTCACACATGTGGCCAAAATCTATTCAAAAAATTCACATTCGGTGCTCACACACATACACACCATATCTGCAAATCTCAACCGCACCCCCCATATATTCGTTTCAACAAACTTCAAAACTAGAGGCACTATCAGCTAGCTCTGTTAGACCTTGGCTCTCCCCATGTTGAATTTCGCTTTCGGTCCCTTACCCATGCCCTGATCATGTGCCGTCTCACCGTAAAAAGATCTTTTTTCTCAGTTGGGCACAGACAGAATTTCATTTCTGTCCTTTGATTTTTCACATTTTTGTGTTATGTTTTAGTCCAAACCAACCAACTGCCTCCACTAGCCGCTGCCTGAGTCTCAGAATTAACGCATCGACGCCCCCACCAGCCTGAAGCCATACCATGGAGATTGATTTTGAGGCCAACGAGGCAAAGGACGGCGTCCGTCTCCCTTGGAATTGCTTCCCCACTAACAATCTTGATGCGCAGAACCTCGCAGTTCCCCTATCGTGTCTCTACACCCCGCTAAACGACCAGGAAGATGCCGATCTCGTGGTCATTAACGATAATCCGCCAATATCCCGGACCATGGGTGGCCCGGGCGCAGCCTCGGACAACAATTCGACCGTTTTGAGTCCTTTTTGTCCGATTGATCTCTCGGCCAAAATCTGGACGTGTCCAATCACAATGACGAGAAATCCAATCCCTGCAAACTTGTTGAACGACTATCTCGCCCACCACTCCCCTGACGCCCCTGAACAGACTTCTACGTCCAATCTTGACCAGATTATCACACATAGCACCATCGAGTACAATCTTCCCAAAGTTGCCAAATTCCCGCCTATTTTCTTGATAATTATCGATCTCTGCACAAGCCGCGAGGACTTCGAGTCGCTCCAGCAGTCGCTCTCCACCAGTTTGGACCTTCTTCCGGAAAACTCGCTTGTAGGATTGATGACTTTTGGCAAACATGTTAACATATACCAGCTTGACTCTGAATTGACTAACAGTACCACATACTACACGCTCAATGGGAACCAGCACTATTCAATGGCGCAGCTTCGAAGCAAATTGGGGCTCATCCAACAGCTGCATATGGCTTCTCCCTTTCAGCTGCCTAAACTCCCTCTTCTGCCACAATCCCCTCAAATGAGCCTCCAGCAACATTACGTAGGCTCCAAGTTTTTCCAGCCTTTGGACCGGTGTCGGTATCAATTGCAGCTGATCTTCACTGACTTGCTCGCCGATAGTTTTCCAATAGACGAGCTTCGTGAGCGGAAACTTAGAGCCACGGGCTCTGCATTGGCGGTAGCTATCAATTTGCTTGAAATATGCTTTCCGAAAACCGGGGTCGAGCTTTTGACGTTCATTTCTGGGCCCTGCAACTATGGGAAGTCGGGCAAAATAACAACAAACTTACTTAAGGACTACATGCGGTCCCATAAGGATATCCAGAAAAAAAAGGTCAAGGTTTCTTCTGCGGGAGACTCCAGCAGCGGCGGGAACTTTGAGAAAAGTGAGGATTTCTACAAGTCTTTGGCCTCTAGAGCCTCGAAACAGGGATACATAACGAACTTTTTCATTGGATCGTACGACCAGGTCGGGCTATTTGAAATGATCCATCTTAGCGATCAGTCTGGAGGATCGGTTATTTTTGCAGACTCTTTTTCCACCTCTATCTTCAAGAACTCTTTCATTAAGTTTCTCCAAAATCAGACAGTTTCTGGAATTGACGACGAACAAAGCAGCAATTACGGTATCAATGGCTCTTTGGAGATCAAGACCTCTGGGAATTTGAAAATCAACGGGATAATAGGGCACGCTACATCGTTGGAAAAAAAGAAATCTAACGTCAGCGACAAGGAGATCGGGTCGGGGAAAACAAACAGCTGGAAAATATCCAAGGTGTTGCCAAACTCAACTTTCGCAGTGTATTTTGAAATCAACAAGTCGTTAAACTCGTCCCAGTCACAAACAAGCTACTACAATAATAATGAGTATACCTATATTCAGTTCTTGTTTTATTATTTGCACCCGTCCGGTAATTACCGGTTGAGAGTAACCACTATTGCCAGACCTAACTTGCCCTTGAACACAAACAAGCATCATTTTGCGAACTTGTTTGACCAGGAGGCTGCAGTCATCAGCTTGACAAGATACGTGTCTTTCAAGGTATTTCAGCAGTTACAGCCACCCGAGAAGGTTGCGAGCGAACTAGAGGGGATCTTGATTAAACTATTGAAGAACTTCTCAACGGTCAACCCCTCTGCAGTGAATAAGCTTGAGATTCACAAGAATTTCAATATGTTCCCTCAATTCATTTACAACTTGAGAAGATCATTTATTTTGTGTCTTTTCAACTATTCTCCTGATGAGTCTGCATACTATAATCACATTCTCAATCGGGAGGACGTTAATAACTCTTTGATCATCATTCAGCCGGTGCTCTACGCCTACGAACAGGACCCTGAAGATCCTGATAATACCATTATCGAGCCTGTTTTGTTGGACTCTACATCTATTAAGCCAACAAGAATCTTGCTCTTAGACAGTTACTTTCAGGTCTTGATATACCACGGCGAGACAATCTCTAACTGGAAAGCCGCAGGATACCAGGATCTCCCGGAATACGAGAGTTTCAAGAGATTCTTGGAATTGCCCAAAGAAGAGGTCACAAACATCTTGATTGATCGCAACCCGTTGCCGAGATTCATCAATTGTGACGAAGGGGGCTCGCAGTCAAGATTCTTGTACTCGAAATTGAATCCTACAAACTCCTACAACTCTCTGAACAACTACGGTGGCGGAGGTGCCGTGCTATTGACAGACGATGTCAGTCTTCAGTCATTCATTGAAGAAATCACAAAGGTTGTCATTGATAAACAGTAATACATAAGCCAGTATCCGTTCCCTAATAATAATAATAATAACCAGGAATAAAGTACGTGAGCTTTTTCTTTAGTTGTATTTGTAGTCGCCCAAGAAGTCTAGAATCGTACCAAGCATCCAAATACATCAATATATCAGTCAACAATATGTAAGATTTCTCTTTGAGTGTATTTGTCGGCCAAAGGTCTGGAAATCGTACCGATAATCGGAGAACATCAATATAACAATCAACACTATGTACATGAATATTTTCTTGCTCTTCCCCGCCTTTCACTCCGTGTCGCTGCTCTAGTAGCCCGAACGAATCAACTGTAGGAGTTTCCATCCCTCGGTCTCTTGGTTTTCCATCTCTTCTGGGATTCTTGTGATAACCATGGCGTAACGTGCCAATGTGACATTGGACTCATCTCCAGCAACAATCTTACCAGTCTTGATGTCTCTGTACAACATGACCTCTTGTGCTCTGCAACCAACAATCAAAACTGGAACATCGTTAGGTGGCAAAAGTTTGGCACTGGCAATATCCACAGATCTGACATCCAAGATTTTCCCGTCAGCAAACAAGCCCTTGGATCTGTATGGCTTTGTAGATGCATGCCAAACGTTGAAAGGAGCTTCACTGAGCCACGTCTTTAAAACCTTTTCGTCCCCTTTTACATAAGCATCCAAAACTTCCGGTATTATGTATTCTCTTAAGTTCTTCAAGAAGTCCTCGGTGTTGAAAGTTGGATCCATCAATTTGAACTGTCTGACAACTCTGGCACGTTCAGTTTCCCCGAAAAATCTGCCAATGGCTTCAAACACAGATCTGACCATAGAAATAAGTCCATTTTCACTTTCGTCCCACCGGGTTCTCAAATCGGCAATGAATTTTCCAATGGTGGTGGTAGCTTTGAAGTTTTCCCATTTCTCACCCAACGTAGGCTTGGATACTTTGTATTCAGTAGTAGTCACGGCAGTTGGGGCCTCGTCATTCGATACGATTACTCTTCTTTTCCCTGATTTGATTTCCTGTTCTCTCTTTTGTCTTCTTTCACGCTTGTCGATAAATCCACCATACTGACTCGAGGATCCGTCATCTATGACTTCCGATATGTCCTTGTATGCCTGAGTCTTTCTCACTGGTTCAAATGCCTCGTCGACCTTCTCAGCGGTCTTAGAAACCACCTTTCTAGTGGTCTTTCCAACCTCTGAGTCCCATGCAGCTTCGGCTACATCTCCAAGTTTTTCCCCGGTTTTTTTCAAAGTCTTCCCAACAATTGTTGATCCTTTCTGGGCCTTCTCGTAGGCTTCCTTGGCCTTCTTGAACGCGTCAGACTCGCCCATCTTCCCGGTGGCATCCTGCAAAGCTTTGATCTCACTCTTCAACTCGTTGTTGTTTTTCCATTCTTGCTTGAACACATCGAAGAAGACTTGAATTGGCGTCTTTCCGTCTGGTGGTGGTGGAGCATCGTGATTATTGTTTTGCTTCTTCTGATCCTTTTGTTGTTGTTGCTGATATGTTCTCACGCTCGATGTGAAGCCTCTCTGGCTGATTCCAACGATAGACAAAAGCAACGTCTGTTTTCTGGCAGGAAGAAAACAGACGTTGCTTTTGGTTATTCTCATAGGGCTGATCATCTTTTATTAGTGGTGTTGGAAGAAAACCCTGCAGAATGAATTCGCCTCTTCGCGATATATATTTACAAGTATGATCCTATAGTCGTGACATATATGTTATACATACATATGTTGACTGGGGTCCGGAGATTTATGAAGAGAGAGAATACCACCATCGAAAAATATTAATCTTTTCTCCCAGCCAGTCAAGGCCACAAAAAAGAAGAAATGCGAAAAAAATTTTCAGTCATTATTCAATTTCGGTTGGGGTCGAAAATGGACCGGGGATTACGTAAAAAGTAGCTCAGCGTAAGTGTTAAAAAAGTGCAAAAAAAAAAGCACCGAACCTGGGACTCGAACCCAGAATCTCCTGATTAGAAGTCAGACGCCCTAACCAATTAGGCTAGCCCGGCTGCTGTTGTACGTTGTTGTAATGTCCGTATAAGTATGAAGTCCTTGAGCCTTCACGTGAATACAATATATGAAATATTATAAGACTTATATTCATCCAAACTTCGCTAATCCTTCTAACTCTAACTCCTTTCCAACTTCATCTCTTTTCCTTTACAAAAAGGCAAACAGATACTCTTTTATATAATTCCCCGTCGTAGTTCGCATGTCCCGACTCCGGGTGTCCTTTGTTATTGTATAGACAATAATACGACCTATCCTTGCTATCGTTCTTA